>JABUQX010139985.1:25000-28870 GCA_015478945.1 Trachelipus rathkii
TTAAGTAGAGAAAGTTGTATAATGGTGTTTGTATTGCCATAAAATGAAAGGAAAGGCAATTAAGTGTTAAATTAAATAAAAGAATTCTAAAGGGTTGCTCTTGTTTGTTTGTATTTGTTTTTTTTTTGTTTCTTTGTTCTCTCTTGTTTATTTGTTAGACTGTTTATTTTTTGGGTTTTTGTTTGCTTGTTTTTGCTTTTTTTCTTTGTCCTCTCTTGTTTATTTGTTAGATTGTTTATTTTTTTATTTCTTGTTTGTTTGTTTTTTTTTGTTTCTTTGTCCTCTCTTGTTTATTTGTTAGATTGTTTATTTTTTGTTTTTTGTTTTTTTGTTTTTTTTTTTTTTTCTTTGTCCTCTCTTGTTTATTTTGATTCGGATTGATTTTAGTTTTTTAATTTTCTTGTTTGATTTTGTTTTGTTTTCTAATTTCAGTGTATATATCATTCCATTTCATTTCATGTTCCATTCCATTCCATTCCATTCCATTCCATTCCATTTCCATCCTTCTTCCATTCCATTTAAAGTCAGGAAAATTGTTTATTTTTGATTTCTTGTATGCTTGTTTTTGTTTTTTGCGTTTCTTTGTTCTCTCTTATTTATTTATAAGATTGCTTATTTTTTTGAATTTTTGTTTATTTGTTTAAACTTTTTCTAGTTTATTTGTCTGATTTTAACTGGTGTAATTGTTTTGTTTCTGTTCATTCTTTTCTCCTTGTTTATTTATTAATGTGTTTGTTTTTACTTTTTCTTGTTTATTTTTATAATTATTATGTTGCCTACCTTTTATCTTTATTGTATATATTTGTGGTTGTTTGTTCATTAATTGTTTGATTGTTTTCATTTTTGCTTGCTTTTTTTTTTTGTTTAGTTTTTTTGCTTGTTGTTATTTCACATTTTTTTCTGATCAATTACATTGTTAACTTATTTGTATTCTTGTTTGTTCATTTACGATTTGTACTCATATAGTTTCTTGTTTATTTGACTGTTCATTGTTTTGTTTACTTGTTTGTATTCTTATTTTTGTGTGCCTTATTGTTTATTGTTTTGATTGTTATACTGATCAAGTGTTTGTTTTAGTTTTTAACCTTTATTGCTTAATTATCTAGTCTTTTTGTTGTTTATTTGTTTGTATTCTTTTTCTTTGTGAAGTTTCTTAGTTCTTTGTTTGATTGAGTTTATTATTGTTTATTTCTTTGATAATTTGTTTGATTATTTGTTATTTCTCTGCTAGTTTGATAATTATCTGTTTGATTGTTTAAATTATGTTTGTTCAATTCTTTTTTGCATTTTTTAATTATATTTGTTTGAGCAATTTGTTACTTACTTATTTGTTTGACTGTTAATTTGATTTGTTTGCTTGCACTAAAACTTGTTTGTTTAATTATTTTTTTATTTGTCTGATCATTTGGTTGTTTTATTCTTTGTTTCTAAATTTGTTTGCCTATTTCTATACCTGTTTGTTTGTTAATGTAATTGTCTCTTTTTATGTTTGTAAGCTTGTCTCTTGATCTTATAACTTACATGGACGTTTGTTTGTTTTTATGTTTCTGATCTTTAATTTCCTTTGTTTGTTTATAAACATTTGTAGTTGTTTACTAGTCAGTATTTCTGCAAGTTTGTCTGGGAATTCATTTGATTGTTTGAATACTTGTTTTTTTTTGTTAAAATTTATTTATAAATTTTGTTTGCTTGTATTTACTTGTTTAATATATTTCTTGTGTTCGTTCAATCTAGTTTATTTCGCCAGATTATTTGGTTGTCTATTTGTTTATATTATTGCAAACTTATCTTGTTAATTTTTGCTTGTTTGATTGATCATTTGGATGTTGTTGTAGTGCGTCCTAGGTCACCTCTGATTGCACAACAAGTAAAGGAAAACTTCTGCGTGGCTTCGATTATTTAGGCTCAAGATAATTCCTAAGTCGTACAGCTATAATAATTTCAATCTTACGTTGCGTTATGTTGCGTACTGATGAATACCAGCAAATCCGTAAAGTCTTATTCCCTAATTGCTCCTTAAGACAGTATTAACCTTTAATGGTTTTTTAATTTTTTACAACCCTTTCACCTCATCCGTATTATCAGTGATATCAAATAACACAATTGTTAAAAGAACAATGGTAGTATTAGTAGAAGTAATAAATGAAATATATTAGTAATAGTAGCAGATAAAACAGTAGATGAATTAGTAGATGATGCTGTAATAGTAGTGGATGAAGCAGTAAATGAGCAATGAATGAAATAGTAGATGAGCTGGTAGATGAACAGTAGCTGAACAATGAATAAACTGGTAGATGAACAGAAGATTAACAATAGATGAACAATGAATGAACTGGTAGATGAACTGGTAGATGAACAGTAGATGAACAATAAACGAACTGGTAGATGAACAATGAACAAACTGTTAGATGAACGATCCGATAAACAATGCGTAGTTTCGCAAATAGGCAAAATAATCATGAAAAATAGGCAATGCGTGCAGAGTAAACAAAACCGTCGCTTAATGGAGAATGAACAATGAATTGGGCTGTAGATGAACAAATTGCTTGGGCAAAAAACCGATAAGCGTCGCGCAAATAATTTCGATAAGGCAAAATGGAATGTTTTCTAATAAATAAACAGTAGTAGATGAAGCAGTAGATAGTAGTAGATGACAGTAGTAGATGAAGCAGTAGATAGTAGTAGATGACAGTAGTAGATGAAGCAGTAGATAGTAGTAGATGACAGTAGTAGATGAAGCAGTAGATAGTAGTAGATGACAGTAGTAGATGAAGCAGTAGATAGTAGTAGATGACGGTAGTAGTAGATGAAGCAGTAGATAGTAGTAAATGACAGTAGTAGATGAAGCAGTAGGTAGTAGTAGATGACGGTAGTAAATGAAGCAGTAGATAATAGTAGATGACAGTATTAGAGGAAGCAGTAGATAGGAGTAGATGAGAACAATAGAGGAAGCAGTAGATAGTAGTAGATGACAGTAGTAGATGAAGCAGTAGATAGTAGTAGATGACAGTAGTAGATGAAGCAGTAGATAGTAGTAGATGACAGTAGTAGATGAATAAAAGATGAAGTACCACCACTGAAGAAAAATACTCAAGAAGACAATATAACAAGATTCCGCAAAAGAAGTCACAATAATGAAGCATAATAGCTACCACTGTAAGGTAACTGTAATCACCACCAAGTCGTATGTTCAAAATGATGACTATTAACCAACCGTAATAAATATGTTCAATTAATTTAAATTTTCCACCTGCTACATGGAAGGAATAAAAGTTGCTTAATCCAATGTTGTTTTTCTTATTTTTATTATATATATAAATAAAACTATAATTATATGAAACAATTTTTAACAATGTTTATTTATAAACGTTGTAACCTATAGTTTCTTTTATTAGCCTTTTTTTTTGTTCTCTTCTCGTTTATTAATACATATTTACAATAATCACTCCACACATAAAATAGTTTAATGTAAGACAAATATAACCAAGAAAAAACTTTAGTTCAATATAATGTAATATAATCCCCATAGCTAACTTATCACGTACTTAATTAATTTTAATGTTGATACTATTCCTAATGATTCAGTTCATCATAACATAGTAAAGTTGATACCTTATGGTTTTATCAACTAACTGTTAACTAAAAATTTTAGTTTAATGCCTTTGCAATTCCAATTTCAAATATTTAAAGCATATGCTCCAATAACTGAACAAAATTGTTTAAGAATCGTAAACCTGCTAACTGAAAATTTAGTTTACTGCCTCGGTTTCGTAAACCTGCTAACTGAAAAGTTAGTTTACTGCCTCGGAATTTAGCTTACTGCCTCGGCAGTTTCCACTTCAACATTTAAAGCCTCTGCTAAAACAACAA
>JABUQX010139986.1:12500-17500 GCA_015478945.1 Trachelipus rathkii
AGCTTAGCGCATATTAATTTATATTACATTGCTTTTTCGATATTGTTTATAATAATAATAATAATAATAATAATAATAATAATAATAATAATAATAATAATAATAATAATAATAATAATAATAATAATAATAATAATAATAATAATAATAATAATAATAATAATATTAATAATAATAATATAATAATAATAATAATAATAATAATAATAATAATAATAATAATAATAATAATAATAATTATAATTATAATTATAAGGCCAGCCTCTAGAAGAGCCACAATCCATATCTCAAAAACTACAATAGCTACAGGGAAAAGAAATACATTTTTGGAATCCTTGTAAAATTTTAGTTAGGAAAATGTAAAAAATAAATAAATAAATAAATAAATAAAATAAATATTGGCTATTTTTTTTTAGGAGCAGGGGACATAGTATATATATATATATATATATATATATATATATATATATATATATATATATATATATATATATATATATATATATTATTTGTAAGGTATTACACGGCAATGTAGGGGCTCGAGCCGACGGGGAACACAGGACGTTTTCCATACCCCGTAGAGGAGGGGCGGAGGAACACCGCGACGCAAATACCAGAGCGGAGGTTCCGGGGCCCTCCCAGAGAGAGAGAGTAGTCCTACCCGTAGTAAAAAAAAGGCCAGACCCCGACTCCTGCCATCGGTGCGGTATACCCTTGGGGTATTCTTTAGTTAAAAAAAAAAAAAATTTAATAGAAAGTCTATTTATTTTAACGAGTAACGTATAAAAGTCTCTAAATAGGCCTTCTCATATTACTATAATTAGTAACAATAATTCTTTTTATTATTTTTTTTACATTTTCAAATCTAAAATTTTACCAGGATTCCAGCAATTTAATAATAATGTAGTTTTTTTTTTTTTTTTTGTGTTCCCGAAAAAATTGTACCAGCATTCCAACAATGTATTCCTTTCCGGTAGCTGTTGTAGTTTTTAAGATATGGATTTAAAAAAAAAAAAAAAAAAATTTTGTGGACAAAGATAAAGGAACTCGTACACAAAACATTGAACGTACATATCAAGCAATAGTGTTAATTTATTTTCATATATAATTTCAATTTTGAAACATATTACAAGCAACACTGATATTACGACTATTAGGAAAATAATTTCATTACATTAAATTCTTTATATTTAAATGGTTTTCAATATCCATTGAAATTTAATATTTTATACTTTTTAAACTTCACGGAAACATAAATATAAAAATAAATTAAATTGAATTTTAAATAGAAAAAAAAGCCTTAAAGGCAGTTCTTGCTGCATAATAGAATACGGAATACCAACTTTACATCTACTCTTTTTTTATTGTGGTTGGCGAAATCATAAAGTACCTATATATATATATTAAATGCAAAATACGCTTTTTAGTAATGCAAGCACATACAACAATACTGATTTAAAATTAAATCAATTGTCGTTCAGCTTTTTATGATTTATTAAAAAAAAAACGGACCTTAAGTAAACCATGGTCCTCAAAATAATTTAGTATTGGAAAGGTTGGTAATAATTTTTATAGCAAAATTAAAATTAAAAATTCGATTTGCTATAAAAAGAACTTACTTTTTTTATTTTTTGAGCTTCAAATTGATTTATTTTCCAATTCATTTTATTTAATTTTTTAGTTTATTTCGACGTAAATATTTATTATTTGTGTCCACAATAAGTGTTGTATATATATATATATATATATATATATATATATATATATATATATATATATATATATATATATATATATATATATATATATATATATATATATATATATATATATATATATATATATATATATACTACTCGTCAAAATGGTCAGATTTTTTTAATGCTCACAGTATGTAGCTAGAGAACGGCAGGTCCTACAGTAAAACAAATTATATATTTGGAATCAACGGAAAATTTTTTTCTATTAAAATTTGCTTTTTTTTTTTTTTTTTTTTTTAAAGTAAAAAAATTTTAACTAAAGGAATACCCTAGGGTAAACCGCAAAGATGGCAGGAGTCGGGGTCTCTCGGCCTCCCGGTGGACGACGGGGGACTAATCCCCCCCTCCGGGGATGGTCTCAGAACCCCCGCTCTTTGGTCTTTGGGTGGCGCGGTTTCTCCGACCATCCCCTCCGGGGTATGAAACGTCCCCCTCTGTCCCCCGTCGGCTCGAGCCCCTAAATTTAATTGATTTTGTTTTGTTTTTTGGAAAATTTTAGTTTTTTAGGGGGCTCGAGGCCGACGAAGGGCATTATCTGAGGATGGTCGAAGTACCTGGGCAAAAACGGTTCAGAACCATCAGTCTCCTGAACCGAAGATACCATCTTTGCGTTTAAATTCGCTGGTCATTTTGCTAAAAAAAAAAAAAAGAGTAAATCCATCATAAATTTTCAGCACATTAAGCTATAATTTATTTGTTCGTTATATGAAACGTGTTTCCACTTATATATATATATATATATGTATATATATATATATATATATATATATATATTCTATATGCTATAATAGCATATATATATAAATATATATATATATATATATATATATATATATATATATATATATATATATATATATATATATATATATATATATATATATATATATATAATATATATATATAAATACAAAACTTTGTGATGTTAAAATTAGATAACTAAACCACTTTTAGGACTACAAACAAGATTTAAAATTAGATAATTTTGCCCGTTATAACTTTTATGTGTTCTCTAAATAAAAAATTTAAAATAAGATAATTTTGCCCGTTATAACTTTTATGTGTTCTCTAAATGAAAAACAAATTGGTAATAAATAATCACTTTCAATTTATCTTTATAATGGATTTTCAGTTTTTTATATCAAATGAAAATATAAATGAATAAATTACTGTTAAATGAACTTACAACTTTTAACAGATTATCAACTAGGGAACAGATTTTTTCAGACTTGTATATAAGGCTTGTTTCTTATGTAATTTCTTGCGCTGAATTCAAAAAATAGTATTGATTTTTAGTATCTGACAGGTTCAGTTTTGACACTATTCACATGGAAACACGGAAAAATTAAAATAAAAAAAAAAAGAAATAATTTTCCCGTGAACAGAGACAAAACGGTTGTGTATACAAACAGATAATCTAAATAAAATGTGTATCTTGCTCAAACATATATATGATGTGAAAATATTATATTAATAAGACAAATAATAAAAGATATATAGCGATTTTTTATTTATGATATGATAAAAAAAATTTTTGCCACTTTTTAGTTTTCATGTGAATGTCGGCAAAACTGGAACTTATAGACAAACACTAATATAGTTTTTGGATTCAAAAAAAAAAAAAAAAAAAAAAACAAGAATCAAGTCTTATATACAACAATTCAGCAAGAATTTGCTCCCAAGTATTATTATTATTATTATTATTATTATTATTATTATTATTATTATTATTATTATTATTATTATTATTATTATTATTATTATTATTATTATTATTAATATTATTATTATTATTATTATTATTATTATTATTATTATTATACTGGGGTCCTACGAAAGTGAAGGAGAATATTGAGAAAAGAATTCACCAGGTAAGCGTTGAGAACCATATACTGGTTCGGCAGCTGTGCACTGAAGATCTTCCTCGAGGGCTGTGCGGATGCCAAAAGAACAAAAGGAAGAACCTCAGTCCATTGTTTATGCTAGAGATGGTGAGCCAAGACGCTTTAAGCTGCCGATGGAATCGTTCTATGACCCCATTTGGCGCAGGATTGAAGCTTGTTGTCCTGATACGCATCAAATCTCTCCAAAGGAAGGATTCAAATTGTCAACCTTGATCCGTGTTGACAGTAAGTGGAATGCCGAACCACGAAACCCAGTGAGGCACGAAAGCTTTGACTATGGATTCGGCTGTGTCAGTTTTGAGAGGAATAGCTTTCGGCCAGCACGTGAAGCAGTCAATACATGTAAGGATGCAATTGATGAGCGTCAGAAGGAGGAAGAAAGAAGACCAACAATGTTGACATGCATTTTTTCAAAACGTTTCTTTTGTGGGGGAGAGAAACTCCCCTGGAGGTGCTTTGCTGTGTCTCTGCACCTTAGAACGCTGACAAGGAGAGAATCAACCTGAGTTGCAGAGAAGAGTCCTGGGGAAGAGAGGGTTCTTCTAATTACTGTGCAGCCATATCCTCGTAGTTGATGAAAGAGGTTGAATATATAGAGGTAATCTCGATGCGTGAAAGTGCATCGGCCATGAGACTATCCATAAAGGGACGGACGGATGGTTGTTTTTTATTTGAGAGAGAGATTCCAAATCACGAGCTTCCCTAGGCGAGTATCGTTAATTTCGAGATGACATGGCGAAAGTGATCAGTTTGTGATCAATGAGAACGTGAAATTCCCTACATTCCAGAAAATATCTGAAGTGTTTGACTGCCAAGTAGATTGCAAGCAGTTCTCTATCGAAGGCTCTGTAGCGGGTTTCAGTAGGCTGCAGTTTCTTGGAAAAGAAAGACAGAAGGGACCAAGAACCATTCAGGTGTTGCTGCAGGACACCTCCGACTGCGAAATTGGAGGCATCAACTTAAGGGCGAGTTAGTGCGGAGTCCTGTGGGTGAACAAGGAGAGTAGCGTCAACGAGTGTGTGTTTGGCAGAAATGAAGAAATACAACTTTTTCTGTCCGCTCCACCTTGACAGGGACAACTCTTTTCTTCGGGCGATTAAGCTCCATGAGATGCCGAAGGAGAGCAGATGCAGAAGGTAGAAAACGATGATAGTAGTTTAGCATACCTAGGAACTTCTTCAGTTGTTTCTGGGTTTCAGGAAAAGGAAAATCACGAATGGTAGAAACACGCTCATGAATTGGACGATCACTTTTAAATGAGACTGTGTGTCCAAGAAGCGTGAGGGAGGGTACACCGAAAGGGAACTTCTTCGGACTGATGTGGATACCGTATTCG
>JABUQX010139987.1:0-17500 GCA_015478945.1 Trachelipus rathkii
TTCGTGTCCATTCCATTCCTCTCTCTTTGTGTGTGTGTATATATATATATATATATATATATATATATATGTATATATGTTATATATATATATATATGTATATATATATATATAACTCAGAAAGGACTTTCATGTCCAGTTGGATCCAACATCTTTTATTGAAAACTCTCCCTAGAACATTTTGGAGAAAATCATTTCTTTCATAATTGTTTCCGATGCCAGGATCCTCTAGTTAATATACTCTCAGGTAAGAGTTTCACTCTTTCAGTAGAACTAGCATCTTCTTTCATTAGGCTTCAAACTCGTTCACCCAGAGGTCTCCAGAGGATCTTGCTCTATAGGCGCGGAATTCTAACACTGGTCAAGGAGTAATACAAAGCAAAAGGTTAAGGTTGCTAGCTCTGTCGCTATAACCATAGAAAATCTTCACTTGTCCTGACAGCTAAGAATCCAACACTCTTTATATATATATATATATATATATATATATATATATATATATATATATATATATATATATATATATATATATATATATATATATATATATATCTCCTTCTCTTTCTCTCCTCTCCTCTCTCCTCTCACTCACTCTCTCTTTCTCTTTCTCACTCCTCACTCTCTCCTTTCTCTCAAAATTACTTAAGAAAACATGGGGAGGCACTTCAAAATAATTAAAATGCTATATATATATATGTATATATGTATGTAATAACTGTATATTAATTTGTAATAATATGTAATATGTAATATGTATATGTATGTAATATTAATAATAACTATCAATATGTAATAATAATAATAATAATAATAATATGATGCTTAATAACTTCTCTTCTTTCATGTATGCTCATAACAGCAGCAATAATATGTATGTAACTAACCAACTAATAATATATGTATGTAGCCATATGTATGTAACCAACCTGTAGCTGTAGCAACCATGTATATGGGGTTGGAAGTTCTTCCCAACTGTCCCTTCACATGGTGTTTGGCTTAACCAACTGTCTCTTTGGACCAGTGTTAAATCTTATGCACCATCTGATGAGCTGAAACTAATGAAGATATGAAAGAATTAGCTGAAACTCAGAGGTGGCATCAGCTATAGTTTTCATCTTTAATTTCAGTCATTGAACTCTTTGGGGAGCAGGAGGATTATTATATATATATGTATGCTTGTATGTGCTTATATGTATGTATGTACATATGTATGTATATGTATGTCAGGGATGGATATCTTTTCTGATCAGCCAGGTTCAAGATGAGTCAGTTCAGTTAATTAAAGAATAACTTCTGAAAGGCCTTTAAAGGGAGAGTTTAGCTACTCTTTCAGCTGAAATGAGATCTGCATCGCTAAAAAGATGCTCGCCAGCTACACTTATTGAAGAACATGCTAAGTATTCCCTGGTGAGTTCTGAAAGATGTGAAAAACTTTTACAATTTTCACGCATCAAGCCAATGGATCTTTATCCGATTCCAAGAGTTTCGCTTTTGATAATCTTCGATCAATGACAGAGTGCTTTGACGCCTCTGAACAAGACTCTTCATCGCTGCTAGAAGCCAAAGAACGTTTATGGATTCTGCAATGGTTTCCGTTAACAGATGGTAAATGTGTGTCTGTTTCTGCAATCTTTTCTTTTTTAATTGGGTGGTGAAATTTCTGGCTTTAGCAGCATTTCCTCACATGGGCACACTAAATAAATTTTAACCCTTTGTGAGACAATTGGTTCAGAAATTTGGTTTTGTATCTAGGAAAAAGTTACTAGTGCAGATGCGTAATCGTTTTGCAGATTTGAAATCTATTATCTATCTCCAGCATTAGTGTTTCTGTCACCTTTGAAAGTCCCTTACTTTTAATATCAGCATTTAGCACAGCTTTTCATTGGTACAACTAGGAATCCTAATCTGGCAAAACAAAATTTTCTGAGATAGTCTTAGTTACCTCTTCAACGGTTTAAGAAGACTAATAATACAAATACCTAAATCGTATTATCATCACCTGTCAAGCCTTTCCCCCTTTGTGTTGTTCGAAGCATAGGTGAGACCGCTTCATTTATTTCTCCCATCCTCTCAGGCATGTACCAACTACTGCTACTGTTCAGCGAGGTCTGAACATCTTGCGTTGCAGAAAGTGAGGAACATTTGGTCTCATAATTCATAAATGAATACTATCCGCTATCCGCAAAAAAAAATCATGCGGATGCGATTAGCAAATGCGGATGCGGGTATAGAAAAAATTATACGGATGCGGGTATCTGCTATACCTCTATTCTTTACGGTATTTACCGTATGGCATTTGAAGATTAGATTCATTGGAAAAATGGTGGTATATTTTTTTATTATCAAAAAACGAAATAAAAAAAATAGTTGAAACAAAAAATGTTTATTGTAATTTCGAATTTGACTGCTGGAGTCGGAGTCGGAGTCGGAGTCGAAAATTTTTGTTTAAGTGGAGTCGGAGTCGGGTCGAAATATTTTTGTTTAAGTGGAGTCGAGTCGAATATAGTCGAAAATTTTGTTTAAGTGGAGTCAGGTCGGGTCGGGTCGAAAATCCAAATTTAGTTGGAGTCGGGTCAGGTCGGAGTCGAAAAGATTTATTTTACGACTCCGCAGCCTGGTTCGAAAATCCAAATTTGAATTTAAGGAGTCGGAGTCGGAGTCGAAAAATTTATTTTACGACTCCGCAGCCCTGGTTAATACTAACAATATAGACATTAACATAGTAACATACCTTCCTGCTTAATGAACTCATTACACCCAAAACATTTTAAATTCCTACCTTAAGACCTTCTACTTATTACAACAGAAGAATAATTAATTACTATCTCAACGTCGTCAGACTGCGTTAGACTGCAAAATGAAGTAAAAAGGTAGAATTCTTAAATACCCTTCCAAAATTGCCATTAATGCACAAAAAAAGATGAAAAAACTAAAAAATTTTATGGAAACTAAAAATTCCGTCTCCTTTCCTTTCTCTCTCTCTCTCTCTCTCTCTCCTCTCTCTCTCTCTCTCTCTCTCTCTCTTTCCTCCTCTCCTCTCCTCCTCTCATCTCCTCCTCATATCTCTCTTTCATGCGCAAATGAATGTAAATGTGTGATCTAGGATATGCAACGTCAAATAATATATGTATGCGTAAAGGTTGCACAGATATAAAGGATAAAATATTATATCCGAAAGAAGAAACAATACACACACAAATGCCACTATATATATATATATATATATATATATATATATATATATATATATATATATATATATATATATATATATATATATATATATATATATATATATATATATATATATATTGTTTATAAAAAGATAAAATTAGAAATAGGAAGAATACATTCTTAAATGAAATAAAACACATGCTCAAAGATGTTATCTTTAAAAAGAAATTCTCGTAAAACGATTCTTTTTTATTATTATTTTATTATTTAAAGGTCCCAGGTCTGAGGGGGGGGGGTTCACAGTTCACAAGAGCCGCAGCGACCAATCCCCATCCGATTTATATTATACAAATACATCTTCAAAGGTAAAATGAATCAAAAAAAAATAAGCGTTTATTCCTTCACTTTAAAAACAATCATTGTGAATTTTTATTTTTTTAAAAACAAAAAGAAAAAATTCGAAATATAAATAAATAAATAAATAAAAATAAAAAAATAAATATATAAATAAAATAAGTTAAAAGAGAAGCATAAATCTTTTTATCAAAAGACGTTATTCGCAAAGAACTTTAGTGAAAATGATATAAGCGGACCAAAAGAATAAGTATATATATATATATATATATATATATATATATATATATATATATGTATAACTGCTCAATATATATATATATGCTCTTTCTTGTGTGAGGGCAGGATTTCTCTTTGCCCTCACGATAATCATGTACACCTCTCATAATAGCTTTGTACACGGCTATATATACCTGTAACATCACTCAAAAAAGGGGTTCTCTGTATGTTAAATTTAATTATTATTTCATTATATAAGAAAAATATTCGGCGACTCTTCTGTACGGCACCATTGTCGTAAAAGTGAGTCACTGTAAATGCTGCCCGAGAAATGCCTGGCATTCGAGGGAAGGAGAAGTCAGTTAAGACCTCACGTTACAAGAAGAGAGGGTGTGTTAAAGCATCGGCTTGTTAAAAGGCCGGAAAATTGTGTTTTGGTTGTAGAAATTTATTGTGTTAACTTTCACCAATCTTATTAATGACTGTGAAACTGGCCTATTGGATTGATTGCATTATTAATTGTTTTAAACATTGATACCATTATTTACTATTTGATTTAATTAATCTTAGAAATAAAATAAGTAATTACTTTTATTATGACTTTATCTTTGTAATTTAAAGGAAATAGTAAAATGAATCGACTCGAACAAACAAAATCTAATATACAAAAAGTGAAGTGAAAACACACAAAATCATAATAAACAAAATTTTAATCAGTGAGAGGAGTGAAAAGATGCCGATCAAAAACACAACCACTAAAAAAACATATAAAATAAAATAAAACAATTCAAACTCCCAAAGACGGTGATCCTATCACAATAGGCTTAAAACTTTCCCCTAAACAAAAAAAAAAAAAAAAAAAAAAAAAAAAAAATGCCTGAGTCAAAGTCACCAGAGTTCAAAAGAGAAATAACATAGCTATTGTGACTCGGTCTCAATCATCAAGACCCTGCTAAGAAGAGTCCCCGACCGAAGAGTAAATGAAGAAGGAACATGCAGCTGAAACGGAATCGGAAAGCGAGATCCAAGAAGAGCATGAAGCAGCAAGCCTGGTGAGAAGTCACCTTTCCCCCACTCTCTTGGGGAGAAAAAAAAGAAAGAAGAGTCTCCCCCTCAATGCTATCCCCCTCTTCAACGAATTTGATGCCCTTGAATGGATTCGACAGACGACCATGATCTTTAACCTTAATGAAATCACCGATCCGAGGGAGAGGGTAAGGCTATTGGCATCAAAACTACCAAGCAAGTACAAATTCGTTGAAACTTCCCTAAAAGACGATTGTTATACTAAATTAGTAAAAGTAATAGAGAAGCATCGCTAAGAACACAGATAGAAGAAGTCTTTCGATCAGGAATGAGGGAGGAGAACTTCCATCCGACTATGTAGTTAGAATAAAGGAAATGCTCGGGCTATCCCTTCGATTCAATAACGGACAACGATGCTAAATTTATTAGAGAACTCTCCTCTTACGATTGCCTCAGCATTACAGATCTCCCTCATGACAACAGAAAAGAACCATGATTGAGGAATTGATTGAAATTGCCGACGACATTTTTTTTAACAAATTTTCTCCAAAACGGTGCTACCAGCCCAGCCAGAGGAGAACCGAATGGCAACCTGTAAACGCCATTCGATCAGCAGAAGAGAAAGTCACCAAGCCGCCGAACAGAGACTTCTGCACAAGAGAGAGAAATAAGTCGTCTGATAATATCTCACGAAAAGTCGGCTGAAGAAATGAGATCACTCGCCAAGAGTGTGATAGAACTGGCAAGGACGCTGTGTCAGAATTCAAAAATTTCCCCCACCCCCAACAATGATCAAAATTCAAGAGGAAGGAATTTCAACCGATCAACATATGACAACGTTGCAGCTGGTCCTAGTACAGAAGGTCTTTGTAGGTTCCATAGAAAATTCTTGCACCATGCATTTAAATGTGAGGGCCCTTATTGTGCAATGTTTACCTTAATCTCACAACCCCCGGCAACTCCCCCACCCCCACAGCAGAACTCCAACATTTCAAAGCAGGGAAACGGAAAGGTTGGTCCGTGAGACGACTCCCGGGCCAGATGGGGGTAAATATGTGGGGGAATGACGCTTTTGTGAGTAGAAACCTTTGTGATTGTTTACCCTGCAATTTTTGTATGAATAAGTCAAATTTTGGGCGGGGAAATATTAATTTTAACTATAGTAGAAGACATTATTATAATGATAATCATAATAACGGTAGAAGTCATTATTATAACAATGGAAATTACAGTAACTATGATAGGGACAATTTTTATAATAATAATCACCATGGTAATGAGAATATTAATTGTAGCAATGATAATTATAATAATAATGCACATGTTGGTTATAATAGTTTTTATAATAATAATGGGTATGCTAATCTTAATGGCCATAATAGTAATAGGCGATTTAATAATAATTGTAATTATGATGATCGTGGGTATAATGGAAATGTTAATTATATTAATAGATTTAAGTGGAGTAGAAATATTACTTGTAAGGATGATCAGAGGCAGGAGGGAGCAATTAACAATGTATCTGAAAACGAAAGTTTTAATGGCGAGATTGTGACTCAAATGGCAGAGGCGGGGACTTCTGGTAAGTCAACCTCTCCCCCACATGAGTTAACCTCTCCCCCACAGAAGTCAATGATCACTGAGTCGGTAGGGGTGGGGTCCTTTTCAACTTCTAATTGTAACTCAATGCATGATGAGATTAATAACGATAATGACAATAATAATAATGACTGTAGGACTAGGAATGATAGCCATGGTGATGGATGGTTTTGTAAATTCTTATAATTACATTGAAAACAATAGCTTTGTGAATGAGTCGCTGTCTCCCCAACGGAGTCAACCTGCTCCCCCACTCCAGTCATTGGGGAGGAAGTGGGAGTAGAGGCGATTCGGATTTGTGACTCCATACTTGCTAATAGAAATAATGATAAAAATGAATTTATAATTAATGAAGGGGGCGAAACCCCTTTTTTGAAAATAAATTGTATTAGTTTTAGGGATGAAGGAGGCTCTTCTCCTTCCGATAAGCATGTGGGATCATTAAATTTAAGAAATAATGCATGTGACTTATCTGATAATACTGTAGTGGGAGTATCTGGCAACTCGACTGGAGTTGTTGCAACAATTAAAGGGACGATTTCAGACAAATTGTATTATATATCTGATAGACTTAATAATGAGACTTATTTACTAGACTGTGGGAGTTGCCTCGACCTTTTAAGTGCTTCTGAATTGGATAAGGAGGGGGCCCCGATTGGAAGTGCCAGGGCCGCGAACGGAGGCTGTATCCATATTTATAAAAAAATGATAACTAAAATTGACTTGGGGTTAGGCAGACCTTATGACTTGCATGCATACGCTGCAGACATTAAATTCAACGTCCTCGGCATGCCTTTTCTCAAAAAACACGGGTTCATTATTGACTTTAAATGTCATTATTTATTGGATCCAAGTACGAGACGTAGTATTTCTCTTAGTAATGAAACTTTCGATTTTTCCAAGCATGTTCGAAATTCTATTTTCCCTCTAACCGCTGTTTCTTTAGATATACCTTTGCGAATATGAATTAGTTAATGATTTAATTAGGAAATACCAAGTCTTGTTCTTAAATCCCTATGAAGCGCCTAATTTAAATTTAAAGAATGAACAGCTTGCAAGATGGCGCTTTATATGCGCAAGGTACCGGAGAAAGCGGGGCGGGGCTTATTTTAACAGCTGTGAGAACGATTTTGCTGCTCACTCACAACCCGATAGTGGCAACAGAAACTATAGGGGAGGGAGGGTAAGATGAACTTCGGAGGAGTGTCTATGGTGGATGAGGAGGAGAGAAGAATGTCCTTTGAAGGAAGGAAATTTATGCGAGTTTGGCAGAAAATTATCATATGTAGAGGTTAAAGAGGGCACGCCAAATACAGTTAAGAGTAGAATTATAGCCCATCTTTGAAAAGAGCCAAGATGGAAATCAATAAATTATTGGACGCGGGGTCATTTCGCGGGGGAGAAGTGATTGGGGTTTCCCAACTAGCTTCTTGCCAAAGTCGGATGGCAGAGTTCGTTTAGTCGTTGACCTGAGGTTATTAAACCAGAGATCAACCTCTGACAATTTTACTCTGCCTAAGATTAAAGATATCATATTGCAATTGCAACATTGCAAGTTGCTAACACGGCTAGATCTTCGGCAGGCTTACTACAACGTGCCAGTCAGCGAGGAAACAAAGAAATATTTCACTATTACTTGTCCTTTTGGTAACTACAGTTTTAACTATTTAATACAAGGACACAAGTGTTCATCTAGTGCCTTCCAGCGCCTCATGTCGATCTTGCTTGGAGATTTAAAGAATGTTTTTGTTTATTTAGATGACATATTAATTGCCAGTTCGACTCTTGAAGAACATGTTGCAATGTTGGAGAAAGTTTTAGAGAGATTAAAGTATATATGAATCCAAAAAAATGTGTACTTGCAGTCGGAGAAACAGATTTTAGAGTTTCTTTAATGTGAAGAATTAGGCCTACTTAAGGGAAAATCCCGATACAGTAATTGAATGTTGCAAAGCCAACAACTATCAAACAACTTAGGGCATTTCTCGGTCTATATAACTTCTGCCGAATTAACATAGTCAGGGCGGCTCAATTGTTGCAACTAACGAAAATGTTGAAGGAAAACCCGCCTCCAATGAAGATTTCTTGGGGGTGAAGCCGACCAGGCATTTCGAGAAGCTAAAGCGGCGATGGTGAGCGCCACCCTGTTGTCGTTCCCTGATGAAAAAACTGAGTTACTATTATACACGAAGGTGAGCGAGCTCACTATAGCCAGTGCACTGATGGGAGAAGAGAAAGTTCAGCCGAAGGTTTTCGCACTTTAATTTTCCCTTTTGACTAAAGGTGGAGGTGGCACTACCACAGTTAGTTAAGGAGTTACTATGCGTCAATAACAGTTTGCAAAATATACTTACTTAATTGCAAATAGGAAGGTCAGTATTTACCAGCAATAGTGGGTTAATCACAGCTTATACAAAAAGAGTGCCACAAAGTTCATAATATTCAGGGAGATAAATTTATTGGAATACCATTGCAAATTTGACGTTGGTTTAGAATTGGTCTCTAAGGCTAAAAATAAATTGGCGATAATTTTGGCAGAATTGGCTAACGAAAGAGATGAATTATAGAGGCTGGGAATTTCAATTGCAATTAGCTTGCATAGCAAAAGGGGGAGTGGGCGTGGCCAAAGGATTACCATGGAAACGGGGTTACAGTGGAGGGAGGCTTGAGTGAATGGAATTCTCAAGAATTCCATTGGGAAAAGAGTTAAGCCTTTTTAAATCCGAACGTTAAAGAACAAGACTTGCTGGCATATTATAAAAAATAAATAAAATGTAAAAAAAAATTAAATTAGGTGACTATAACTTATACGGTAAAAAAGGGTTAAATGGGATGATGAAGAAAATGCAGGATGGTGTAGATTTCAGGGAAATAGCTATCGAGCAAGAAACTGATAGTTATATAAAAGACCTGATAAGGGGAATGAAAACTAGTGGATTGAAGGCCTGCTACAAAATTGCCGCAACATGCCTCATTACTACTACCTTTATATATATATATATATATATATATATATATATATATATATATATATATATATATATATATATATATATATATATATATATATATATATATATATGTTTTTATTTGTTTATATATATATATGTCTTCATATTTATGTATATATATGTATATATATATATATATATATATATATATATATATCTTCGCATAGAGAGGTAATTGAAAAACACTGGAAACAATTTTTACCCATGGATGTGGTTTCATTCATATAAAATTTTGAGGTAAAAAAAGAAAAAAAATCGTTAAATTTTACAAATATATGAAATATCACTATAAAATAGTGACAATGAAAACAAAAGCAATAATAATAATAATAATATATAATAATAATAGATAATAATAATAATAATAATAATAATAATAATAATAATAATAATAATAATAATAATAATAAATTACTTATAATCATTATTGTAAGAAGAAAAAAAAATCAAGCGGTAATTTTATTTTTTAATACATGTGTCACAAATATACAAAGCGAGAAGAGAATAACGGAATTGTTTCTTCATTTCTGGTTTCTTATTCGGGTTTCTTGAAACTTTGCGAACACATTTGCAAAATTTATTATATATATATATATATATATATATATATATATATATATATATATATATATATATATATATATATATATATATATATATATTATAATTATATAAAATATATATATATATATATATATATATATATATATATATATATATATAACAAAAACTGACATGAAAATATTAAATATATTAACAAGGAGAAATAAAAATCTCAATATTAGCCATCGAGTTTGATGGTTATAAGATTGTTTAAGCAGGTGTCCCACTAATTAAAGGTCTTAGAAATCCAGAGTAAGGAATATTTATTTATCTTGGGCTACAACTGAATCTGGAATAGTCACATGATCAAAACAAAAGTCAGGGACTTAGGCCAAGGCCATCTTTTACAACCCCTTCATTAGACCCTTATATTAATAACTTACTATTTAATTAATATATTTGTACGCAAATTAATGATTACCAATTATATTAGCAATTTCTGATCATTAATGGGGAAATTTATTAATTATTTATTAATTATTCGTTTTGTTTAATATTTTACCGCCAAAGTCTTTCAAATATCATATATTGCCGCATACATTTTATCTTTTCACCTATGGTTTTATATTGATTGAATTATTTGATTTATTAAGAGAATATTTAAATTATGTTTGTTTGTGTATATCTCATAATTTTTTTTTACATCCGAGAGTTTCACCAAAATCATGAAACTTAAGGTTCGCTTAATTTACTGTGAAAATCTCGGTGCAGTGGACGTAAAACCAGATTTTCGTGGAAAGTACACCAAGTAAAAATAATATTTAAAAAAAAATTTAAAATCATTTACAAAAAATAAAATAAAATACGAAAACTGTGCCTTTACGGTTTTCATTCCTTAACTTCAAATACGTCTTAAAAAATAACATGTTTAATTCCGTTAAATTCTTAAACCTGAAATTTTAAAATTTATTAAATAATATTTAAAAGGATATATTCCCCCCCCCTCCTCCCCCCCCTTTCCACAACTGTATAAATAGAATTAATTTACTCATCTTTTTTTCTGTTCCCGCGCGATTTAAATTAAAAGGTTAATGACATATTGAGAACGAGGAAATACGACGACGAAGACGGGTCTATTTCGACACATTTTTTAAAACTCTAAAACAAAGATATTTAGTAACATTATTTGCATATATGCAAATGGACGGAGCTGGAGAATAGTAATGAGTATGACAACACGAAGGAAGGAAGGTGAGCAAATAAAAGTGGAAAAGACGATGAAATAAATAAAATATAGAAAAGGAAAAATAAATAATCGATAGAGGTGTGGATAGAATGGTATCACGTCGTAATAATAATAATATATATATATATATATGTAATATAGTGGTGCAGAGTGATTTTGGGAGCCAGTCTCCAGCCATCCCTCCAGTCACGAGAGTCTCTCTCTCTCTTTCTGCTCTCTCTCTCTTTCCTGCTGTATGTATGTATGTTCAGTATTGTTCCCAAGACAATGTGGTGCTAAGAGACACACCTCCTTTTAAAGAATGTACATTAATTACAAAAACAAACTGGCAAGCATATAATAATTCCATAGAATAAGAACCCTTCAACCTTCCAAACAACGAACTTTTTGCTAATTTCTTTGATATAAATTCATAGTATAAATTTTCATGAGTCTGAGTTGCAAAGGCATCCAAAAATACATTTCCTGCTGCTACCCGCAAACACTTCATAATCCTAACTTTCACCACAGGAAGACACCCCTGGTAAAACACACCTCACACCCCTACCTCCTGAAAAACGGACAATAGTTAGATTAAGATTTAAATCGTAGATTCAAATAATAGAATCAATAATTAAAAACTCGAAACAAAATAAAAAGTGGCAACAATATGGTACTCCAAATATTACATTAAAACCACCACAAATAGGAAAAATAAATCCAAACTTCACACACACAGCCCCACCACCACACTTCACGAAGCCAGCCATCAGCAAACAAAACAAAAATCCTTAGCTAAGAAAATCAATGAATCTCTACAATATTACATTACTCCAAAATATCATAAACCCTGGAACATTGAAGATGAAGGATGCCTAACGCCTAAAAAAAAAATTAAAGAATAAGCAAGAAACCCCCCCACCCCCATTTACTCTGCTTGAAGTACTAATAATCATTATGAAAATACTCAAAATCTTACAAAGAGAAGGTCCAGACAAAATTTCCAACATCCACCTCAAACACCTTGGAACTAAAGCCACAGAAGTATTAACCCTTTGATGCCGAGTGAGTGATTCCGCTTATAAATAAAAAAAAATTTGTTTTTAATATCTTCATTAGACCTCTAATAAGGCGTTTTGATTTTTTTTTTTTTTTGATGCCCTATGCCCAAAAATAGGGTGATGCAATAATGCATCTCACGGCGTTAAGATCGTCATAACAAATAAACTGCAATTCCTTTTTATTCAAATTTAGACTTTTAGTAATTGAATATATATATATATGAGAGTATATATAGATAGGAAGATATAAAGTAGGATATATATAGAGGTATATATATATATATATATATATATATATATACAAATTTAGACTTTTAGTAATTGAATATATATATATAAAATAATCCGTGAGCGATCATTGGAGTAGACCATAAGCGGTGGAGGGCTTTCAAAGCGAGGTGTGATCATTCCAATATCTAAAATATTTACCTGGAATGAAAACCGATAAAACAGTTTCTCTCCCTTGTAAAACACAAATATACGTCGCAGTTTATGCATTATGTTCATAGTTTTTTATGCAATGCTTACAGCGTTTCCTCTCTTGACCCCAATCTTGTAAATGGTTTACCTCATCAAGCCTTACAGACTGCAGGGCGAACAGCAACCAGCTTTCTCTTTTTCGGAATTTGTTGGGAATTTGAAGATCTTCCTCTTTTATTAGTTCCGGCACATATCAGCCCAGATGCTATGTCGCCCTTGAAGTTGCATAACTGGTAGAGCTTACCCTTTTGAAGTTTACACGGCGGTATAACAGCCAGGCGTTTACTACTTCTCAAGTCCAGCAGGTAAAAAAATCCTCACTTACCACTTCTTTGATTTAAAATCTGTCCTGTACAATTCAATTATTATGTCGGACAAATCGACGCCCCCATATATTTATTGTACTCATTGGTGGCAAAGGGCAGTGCAATTTCGATATATTTATTTCCTTTAGCGTCCCATCGACGGCATTTACCTACTAGATCCACACCCGCATAATTTGAAACAACATTTACAGACTTATTGTCCAACCCCTTTACTGCGATGTTGTCTGTCTTTTGTTCGACACAAGTATCGTAGTTTCCTCTACCTTCCAACTTTAGCTTCCTGTCTGCCTTCAAAATTCAGTCGATTTGGTCTAATTGTCGACAAACATAGCATTCCTCTTTCCTCCAAAGCAGTTATCAAAGGTAGGGAGGCGAACCAATTGTCATAAATACCTTATAGTTCTAGTGTTGAGGAATATCCTTTGTTAGTTCAAGAACATAGGCTGAGGATATACTAACTTTAGAGTCCCATCGACGGCATTTACCTACTGGATCCACACCCGCATAATTTGAAACATGAACAGGCTTATTGACCAACCACTTCACTGCGATGCTGTCTGTCCTTTGTTCGACACAAGTATCGTAGTTTCCTCTACCTTCCGACTTTAGCTTCCTGTCTGCCTTCAAAATTCAGTCGATTTGGTCTAATTGTTGACAAACATAGCATTCCTCTTTCCTCCAAAGCAGTTATCAAAGGTAGGGAGGCGAACCAATTGTCATAAATACCTTATAGTTCTAGTGTTGAGGAATATCCTTTGTTAGTTCAAGAACATATGCTGAGGATATACTAACTTTAGAATCCCATCGACGGCATTTACCTACTGGATCCACACCCGCATAATTTGAAACATGAACAGGCTTATTGTCCAACCACTTCACTACGATGCTGTCTGTCCTTTGTTCGACACAAGTATCGTAGTTTCCTCTACCTTCCGACTTTAGCTTCCTCTCTGCCTTCAAAATTCAGTCGATTTGGTCTAATTGTTGACAAACATAGCATTCCTCTTTCCTCCAAAGCAGTTATCAAAGGTAGGGAGGCGAACCAATTATCATAAATACCTTATAGTTCTAGTGTTGAGAACATCCCTTGTTAGCCAAGAATATATGTTAGATGATTCATATCTATATATATATATATATATATATAGCATATATATATATTATATATATATATTATATATATATATATTCTTATATATATAAATATATATATATATATATATTATTTTATATATATATATATATATATATATATATATATATATATATATATATATATATATATAGATATTATTATTAATATTATATATATATATATATATATATATATATTACATATATTATATTACTTCATATATATATATATATATATATAGATATATATATTATTATTATTACATATATATATATATTTTCATATATATATATATATGTATAATATATATATATTATATAGAGTATATGGTTATTACATATCTCTCTCTCTCTCTCACTTATATATATATACATGGCTATTATTATTATTATTATTATTATACATATTATTATTATTATTATTATTAAGATACATATATATTATACGTATATATATTATTATTATATATATTATTATATATATATATATATATATATATATATTATTAGATATAATATATATATATTATATTATATTACCTATATATATTATTATTATAATATATATATTATTATATATATTATTATTATATATATTATTATTATATATATTATTATATTATTATATATATAGATTTGTTATTATTACACATTACCTTATTATATATATATATATTATTTATATATATATATTATTATTATTATTATTATTATTATTATTATAATGATATATATTATATTATATTATATATTATACATATATTATTATTAATATTATTATTTATATGTATATTATATTGTATATATTATTAGAGCATATATATATATACATATTATTATATATATATATATTATTATTATTATTATTATTATTGTTATTGTATATATATATATATATATATATGAGAGAAAGAGAACAGTATACATATATATATATATATATAATTAGTTATATATATATATATATATATATATATATATATATATATATATATATATATATACAGAGAGAGAGTATATATATATATGACGATACCCTTGCCGTAAGAGACCCAAATGCATCACCAAATCGAAAAGTCGTATAATTTACCACTGAGTTGGTTAAATTTATAAATTTACTTATTTACAGCACTAACTGTATCATTTTGATGAAAAATAAACTAAAATAATCCAAGTTTAAAAAAAAAAAAAAAAGCATAAACAATACGTAGCCTATTCCGAATGAGTTTTTTTACATCATGATACTAGGCTCTCAGCATGCAAGATATAACAATGCATTAAATACAGTCCCACGTTACCTACTTATAGACAGTATTAACACCGAAATAAGCACCAATGGCAAAAAAATAATAATAGCTAATTTTGTATATGTTCGTACACACAAGGACGTCATACAAGGACGTCACACCTCTCGAAAATACAACATTGGAGTGAGTCCCCGAGTGCGCCATCCTATCACCAACTCTTTAATCTATTTATGAACGATTTACGACAACCCAAGTCCTCCTCTATAAAAATCAATAGTGTCCTCACAATTACATCCCAAAGTCCTTCCATAAACACTGCAAGACAATAACTAAAGCAATATATGAACTAATTGGATCAATGGCTATCAACAAAAAGAATGACAGCCTCTCCCCAAAAATCCTATATCACATTACTTACACCACATACAAAACAATCTAACAACCACCCAACAATTCTCCTCTCAAACAACCCCCCACCATCCTTGGCTTACTTTCGATACACAAAGACATTTCCTCCAAAGCCACACGCAAACTAAATACGATGAAAGTTAGAGTTCCTTACTATAGTTTTCAGACAATATCTTCGTCCTATCCTAAACGATGCATCACCCGCCTGGGCTCCCACAATATCTAAATCCAACCCAAAAACTAGAGGTCATTCAGAACAAAGTCCTAAGAATATAACCGTCAATGATAGCTGTCAAACCAAAGTGATGCTATGTCGTCTTCGCTCTGGGCACAATCCTTCACTTCAGGAGTATAAACATAGATTCCTTATTGCTCCTTAAATGACGTAGGATACACCCTATCATTTTGTTTGTTAAAATATTCTTCCACGCTAAAGATTTTATGGTCTTTAAGTAGAATTTTTGGGGGAGAGAGAGAGAGAGAGAGAGAGAGAGAGAGAGAGAGAGAGAGAGAGAGAGAGAGAGAGAGAGAGAGAGAGAGAGAGAGAGAGAGAGAGAGAGAGAGAGAGAAAGAGAAAGAGAAAGAGAAAGAGAAAGAGAAAGAGAAAGAGAAAGAGAAAGGAGAAAGAGAAAGAGAGAGAGAGAGAGAGAGAGAGAGAGAGAGAGAGAGAGAGAGAGAGAGAGAGAGAGAGAGAGAGAGTTTTAAGTTAATCCATAATTTGAAGAATCGATAAATTCCTGGAACATTGGAAGCATTGAACCCCAAATAGAAATAAAAAGTTAAAATGCGTTTATCTTTAAACTTAATATTCTAAATAAAAGAATTAAAAACTAGGGGAAATATAACAATTTCAAGAAACAAAAAAAAAATTCAAACTTTGAAGCAAGACTATCCTAATAGATTTATAATCTTAATTAATAGTAAAGTTACATTAGTCGTTTCCTTTTTTTCTTCTTCTTCCGGCACCTTCACTTTAAAATTTATCCAATTCTAGTCCGGCTTTATTTTCAAGTGAAAAATTTTCTTGCCTACTGCACTACACAGGGTCCGTAGCTCTAATTAAAATCATACCCAAAATAAAATACTAGTAATACACAAAGTAAAGATAAACTTCAAATTTAAAGCGAAGATTGATTACATGTTTCATTTGATAACTCGTGTCAAGAGAATCACACGAGGAAACAGACAAGCTTTGGGAACATTTTTAAATGCATTATTTTAAATTAAATGCCTGCGATAAATCGTGATGTAAACGTTTTCACAAGTGTCAACACACACACACACACAGAGTACTAGATCGAACGAAAGCATTCTTTTCTAAGGTATATGGGAATCGATAGAATGACTCCGCTTTAATAAATAACCCAAACTATTTCTAAGTTGTATAAATAAATAAATACATATGCGGAAGTTAGCTTACTGCAGTGCAGAGTAAACTCACTATCGTTACTAAAAAGTCAAAAACAAAAAGTTCAAAATTGTATATCAATTTAAAAGACGAGTTCATTAACCTTATCCACAATAATAATAATAATAATAATAATAATAATAATAATAATAATAATAATAATAGTAATAATAAATATTATAATAATTATAATTACAATAATATAAATTATAATTATAATCATAATTATATTATAATTATAATTATAATAATAATAATAAATTATAATAATAATAATAATAATAA
>JABUQX010139987.1:22500-27122 GCA_015478945.1 Trachelipus rathkii
TCTTGGCTGACCAAAATGTTGGGAAATCACTCGAAAACACTGGTAAGTGGAGTTGGATATTAATAACAATAATAATAATAATATATAATAATAACAGGGAAAGGGGAAGATTAATAATAATAATAATACATACATAATATTGGTTCTTTTAAAACGAGGCCCAACTGGTGCGGTGCGGTGAAGAACTTTCCTATGGAAATCGTACGTGCTTTAATACGCGACTCACCTAACATACTTAATTAAGGCTTATAAGTGAAAAAGCAAAAGGCTTAAGTCATTTTGAATAACTTGTATTTTTTGTATCAATAATGGTTGCATCGTGCAGATATTAAATTAAAATGCTTATTTATTTTATTTGACACAACTATTTGAAACTATTTTTGAAAGTACTTGCAGTATATATATATATATATATATATATATATATATATATATATATATATATATATATATATATATATATATATATATATATATATATAATATATATATATATATATATATATATATATATATATATATATTCAAACGAAATAAGAGACTGTTTACTTAATAATCCAATCTACTCCTAAAACTTTTGGCAAACTCGTGAGTTATTTTATCCTATATCATACCCCCCCCCCCCTCCATTCGGTATTGCAATGACGAAGGAGATAAGCTGATGAGCGCCCCTTATAGGCTAAGAAGGACAATTTTCAGGATAACATCAAGGACAATTTATAAATAGTGTGAAAGGACATAAAGGCAAGGAGAATGTTTCAATAAGTTTATCAGTTTTAATGTTCCTTTTTTTTTTTTTTTTACTTTAAATTTTACAAAAATAAAAAAACATCACTACTAATAATAAAATTATTATTATTATTATTATTATTATTATTATTATTATTATTATTATTATAAAACCAAGTACAGGTAACCATATGTAATATGATGGTGCCGAAATATCCCAAAATACTATACTCAATTATCAGTAACTGTGTACACATAAGAAGGATGTTGAAGGAGTTTTCTTATATAAATGACGACATAACTGCAGCCACCTTGTTTGCAAAACATAAATGGAATGAGGTTTATCGGCATTTAGAAACCCAGAAAGAAACGCACAAGTTTAATTTAATTCTTCTTCATAGCAGATCTTGTCCAATAAGAACACAAAATTAGTTACATACCGCAATTCTTATAATTACGATAATAGTTGAACTGTTCCAGATGTTATTCTTTATATATATATATATATATATATATATATATATATATATATATATATATATATATATATATATATATATATATATAAAAATATATATATATATATATATATATATATATATATATATATATATGCACTGGTATTGCAACCAGGCAGATTAATTAAGTAATTAATAATTGGATGATGGAGTGAAAATGGTTTTTCTGCTTTTGAAGTTTTATTACATAATTTGCAAGTGAAATAAATGGTATAACAGATGATGATACTCAATTTTATAATTGCAATAATGGCACAGTAATTACTTTTTATAAACACAATTAATAAAGCCCATATTTTAATATATCACGGCAAATCAACCGGTTAATTGATAATGCATTAGGCACAGAGCATTTGTATTTTTATGCTGCCTAATTTGGTATAAAATAGCTTTGTTTGCTTGGGCAATTAGATAAATTTTCAAACAATAGGAATTCACACAAATTATTATAATAATTGATTCAATGAGTTGAATCTATGGGAGGAACGCTTGACACGTCCGCCCGCCACATTATATTTTCGTGGACTCTCCCAAATAAGGCATTCAGGATGCCTCCTACCCCTTGCATTCAAATGTGGCCCGCTCCTATTGGCTGGTACAATATAAAACAATTTTAAATATAATACGCGGGCATTGTTTGTATGTGAAAATTGGAAATTTCTCACATCAATTGGTGAATCCCTGGAGTGTTTTCTGCAATGAGATTGCAACAACAGACATAAGGGAACTTATGAATGTGATAATTGCAATATCATGCAAGCTAGGTAACCTTTTATAAATCTACTTATAGTTACAACATAATAAGCAATAGAATAGAATAGACAAGAAAGACACTACAATAGCTAAAAGGGAGAAAGATACATTTCTATCCTAGTGTACATAATTAATGACCAATTAAAATTTTCATTTCCACGTCATTTTAATTAACAGACACCAACATATAATGTAGGCCTTCCACCTCATATAACCATTTTGAGTCGTCTGCATTTTCATTCTCTTTATTCTCTCAAACAATTTCCTCAATAAGAACGTACAAAATTTTCTCTATTGAATATCTAGCTCTTGCTGACGTTAGGAGGAAACTTTGCTGTTTCAAATTGAAATAATCATTATCTAGAAAATAAGGAATAGCTTCTTCCTTCTATCAGCCTTTATGTTTTGTTTTTTTCTATTTGTTCATTTTCTTCATTGTTAAAAACATTTTCTTCGTTTCTTCCCTTTTTTTTCAATTTAAAGGTCTTGTACTACGGACTGTTTACTACAGGGAGGCAATGGCTGTCAGCTGCTTTTGCGTGGGCTTGAGCATGTGAATGAATTCGACTCAGATTCTCCGTTTTCTATGGAGTTTTTTTTTCAGATTTTTAGCCCCATTTTTAGGGTAACTTTAAAATACATTTATTAATTTTTTAAATTTGAAATTTTTTTAGAGATAGAATCTTTACCAACTAATTAAGAGAGGGAAATTTGAAAAGACATGCCGAACTTACAATTATAATCATGCATCAGAAATAAAAATTTTACAAGGACGTTACAACAATGTTCCTAAATTGGAAGGACTTTAGATATACAAATTGACTTTTTTTTCTATTTCGGTGCATGTGCGCTTATCGCTGTACATCTAACAGCAGCTTTTGTCCCGTGTGGGCTCTGGCTGTTTTACATTGTTTTCTAAACCTATACTGTGTAATTACTCCCGACATATGAATACAATCAAAATTGGCATGAAAATATATAGAACCCTATTTGTTTTTATCAGAATTAATTGCCTGCGTTACAACATCATTATTCTCTAAAATATTAAATTTTTGAATACATTTGCAATTTCTTAAAATTTTATTCACTTTTTCTTTCATTATTATAATATTTATTAACTACGCCACATCATTCAGATATATTTATTTGTATAATATGTTTTCTACAACTTACTATTTATTTTCTAAATTTTATTAAAATCGGATACCTTGGCTATTTTCTTCTCATTATTAAAATATTTATTATGGAAAAACATCATTTATATAATTTACACATTCAATTGTATAATATTTTTAATACCATTGATTATTTGATTATTATAAAATATATTTCACTGTTGCATTTTTTTTCACTTGATCTATTATTATTATTATTATTATTATTATTATTATTATTATTATTATTATTATTATTTCTAAATTCTATTATTATTTTTATTATTATTATTATTATTATTATTATTATTATTATTATTCATTATTCACAGTCTTACTAGTTACAAAAATTTTTGTTGTCGTTTCTGTTTTCCGAGATTGGTAAGGTCTTTTAATGTTTAACCTTTCTCCCAGGCGTTGGTGGGCGATGGCTTGTTTTGGTCGGGTAACTTTTTTTCAAAGTGGGGGAGAATTGACTCCTCCGCTTTGGGAGACTGCGGACTTGTTAGAATTGGGGGATTTTTCTTATCCCTCTTTTTTCTTGAGACTGTCGCCTTTCGTGCTTTTGAGGTTCTATAGCAAGGCTTAGGCTGGTTCGCAGTTCCCGACATAATTTTTTCTTAACACAAGGAACGTTTGTCTTGAGTTTTTTTTTTTTTTCAAAAGTTTAGGACTAAATGTTTCGTTTGAACTTTGGATAGTAACAGAATATTCCGTTACAGAGATATCGTTTCACTTTCTATTTTTTTTTTTTTTTTTTTTTTTGCGTTCTTTATTTTTATTACTGTGTCTTTTATCTTTATTTTTTTTCAATTATTGTTTTTGTTAATATAGATTTATTTCTTCCTGCAGAATTATTATTACTTATCATTAGTTTCTTCTTTGTCACTGTTTTTTATTAGAAATTTTTTTTTTAGGCCCAGTTCAGAAGGGACTGCATTTTATTACAGATTGCAATGTTGCAGGGTATTGCATGTCACTCGGGGTTTACCAAAAATGTTGCACTGGTATATTGCAACCAGGCAGATTAATTAAGTAATTAATAATTGGATGATGGAGTGAAAATGGTTTTTCTGCTTTGGAAGTTTTATTACATAATTTGCAAGTGAAATAAATGGTATAACAGATGATGATACTCAATTTTATAATTGCAATAATGGCACAGTAATTACTTTTTATAAACACAATTAATAAAGCCCATATTTTAATATATCACGGCAAATCAACCGGTTAATTGATAATGCATTAGGCACAGAGCATTTGTATTTTTATGCTGCCTAATTTGGTATAAAATAGCTTTGTTTGCTTGGGCAATTAGATAAATTTTCAAACAATAGGAATTCACACAAATTATTATAATAATTGATTCAATGAGTTGAATCTATGGGAGGAACGCTTGACGCGTCCGCCCGCCACATTATATTTTCGTGGACTCTCTCAAATAAGGCATTCAGGATGCCTCCTACCC
>JABUQX010139988.1:0-2500 GCA_015478945.1 Trachelipus rathkii
TTCATAGTGAAAAAACATTAACGAGGTTAGAACACGCCCATACATAAACAGATGTAGTGCAAGACTGACTTTATAAATCTGGCTAAAACTGGTATGGATATGTAGCCTAGGTAACTAGCTAACCTCACTCGTATACGTCACGGAGGAGCTACATTAGTCAGTCGTTCATGGAATATTCAGTAAACTTACTTTTGGGGCAGAGAAGTATATATATATATATATATATATATATATATATATATATATATATATATATATATATATATATATATATATATATATATATATATATATATATATATATATATATAAATATATATATATATATATATGTATTTTCATATATATAATTTTCCTGAGAGTGGAGTCGGATTAGGAGTCGGAGTCGGAGTCGAAGTCAGAGTGGGTAATTTTCAAGAAGTCGGATTTGGAGTCGGAGTCGGAGTCGGAGTCGGAGTCAGAGTCGGAGTCGGAGTCGGAGTCGGAGCGGAAGTCAGTAATTTTGAAGAGGGTGGAGTCGAAATCGGAGTCGGAGTTGGAGTTGAAAAATTTTGAACCAAATCCACAGCCCTGGTGGTAAGAGATAAGTGGTAGTGGGTAGCCAACTCAACTACCACTGTTTCTCTAGTCGCCTTCTACGACACAAGGAACATACGCTGAGGGAATTCTTTCTCCCCCTTCACACAAGGATATAAGTTTTTTTCCTGTAATGTTTTGTCTAAAAGAGAGATAAAGTGCGTGAAATGCACCGGAAACAGGAAAGTAGTATAAGAATATGACGAAATTCGAAAAAAAGCCCAGCCTTACCGCCCCCTTTATTCTTATTAGTGAGAACTCATCTCAGTCTGAAAATCGTCCCAAGAGCTTCAATGGACTAGGATGTACCCTCACTATGGCACCTCGTGAGTGTTGGGGTCCTACCTTGGCCTAGTTGGGCCACTACTATACCCCTCACAAAACCCCCCCATTCTCTCCTATTATGTACCTATCTTCTCACCCCTTCCAAACTCACCTTTCTCTCCTCCAGGCATTCCTTTACTGACTCAATCCACTTTTTCTTCTGTTTCCCAGTCGGTCGATTCCCAGCACACTCACCACTATATATCCGCTTAACAAGCAACTATCATATATCCTTTCCACATGACCAATATATTTAAACGTGGTTTCATTTATTCCCTCATTTATCCTTTTAGACACACGACACAACTATCTAATACGTTCCTTCCTCATTTTATCAATTCTTCTCACATCTAACATGGCCCTAAGATTGTCAATCTGAACACATTGTACTTTAGATCAATACCTCAAATTCCAGACCATAGTCTCACAAATATACATTAACACAGGTGACAACATACCCTCATGGAAGACCCTAGAGCACTCAAGATTTAGTCAATTTACATCCACCAATGATTAAATTGCACCAGCCACCTTTCTGTCATTTACAACTTTTCTACTACACTTTGCATCATCCTTTCCCTTTTCATCCAACATGTATTCTAAATATTTAAACTCAGCCACTTGTCCCAATTTCTCACCATTTAACATAACTTCACACTGAGGACTGTCCTCACTCACAACTATAACTTTACTCTTATCTACATTTACTTTTAAACCCTTTCTTTTACACACCCTGCCAAATCTATTTACCAACCCTCTCAAACTCTCTTCACATTCGCAACACAAAACCAAATCATGCTCATATAATAGGTTGAGCACTCTCCACTCTCTTCCATTCCCATAATTCTAACACCATCCCCTGCCCCATAACCCCATTCATATACAAATAGAGTAACCAATAACCAAGGAGACTTAACTCATCACTGCCTCACTTCGCTTTAAATATTAAACCAAACACTTTCGACTCCATTTATTCTTACACACTCTTCATTATTGTTATACATACTTTTGATTCCGTTCAGAAGCTTACCACCAACACCATATATCACTAACGCCTGCCATAGAGCTTCTTTATTGATCCTAGCATACGCCTTTTCCAAATCCATAAAACCTAAATGCAATTTATTCTTCTTCTCCCCCATTTTCAAAACCATTTCGTCTTCATTGTCCACCACCTTATTCCTGTCATTCCCTTCTGTCCACTCTTTTCCTTCCACCTCTTCCCTTCATTCCATTCCATTCCTCTCCACTACTCCATCCTCCAGTACCACCCTCCACTATTCCTTCCAATCATCCACCATCCATCTTTATATATATATATATATATATATATATATATATATATATATATATATATATATATATATATATATATATATATATATATATATATATATATATATATATATATATATATATATATATATCATGCTTTTTTTAATCAGCATTGTCGTTGTTCCATTTCCATTTGTTGTTATTATTATTCCATTATTATTGTTATTATTCCACATATTATTATTCCATTATTATTCCATTTATTTATTGTTTATTATTATTATTATTATTTATTATTATTATTATTATTATTTATTATTATTAT
>JABUQX010139988.1:7500-10000 GCA_015478945.1 Trachelipus rathkii
GGTATCGGAAATGGATCCAAAGTTTTTGTCATATCATAAAAGGCGCAGAAACAAAAATTAATTCTATTTGAATAGTTACGAAACGAAACAATAAATGGTAACTTTTTTAAAGTCAGTCCATTAATTTTAATATTTTTAACTAATGAATAAAAAAATTTCAAAAAACCTTAATTTATGATCATTTTTACTTCTAAGATTGAACTTTTTTTTAAAAAAAATAATAATAATAATAAATATAAATGCAAAAATAACATTAAATTGTTTTTAAAATGTTCTGTTTAACCCTAAATTACTTTTTATAAAGACTCGAGTATTAATGTTATTCATCAAAATTTACCTTAAAGAAAGTTACTCTTTTAAGTTGTATTGAACGTTAAGCCATTCTTGAAGCTCTAATTTTGAAGGCTATTTCATTCTCTTTATATTTAGGTTATGTTCTTCTAAATATTTATTTTAATGACGTATCCTTCTTTAGGGATATTAAATATAATCAGACATTTAATTTGTTTTAATATAAAATAATTTTATATAATAGGTAAAGTTAAAAGTTACATAAATTTTAATAAATCTTTCAATCTAAAAATCTGTTCAATCTACAAAATTACAAAGAGGAAATTATGGTTTTCTCTATTTTAGTGCTGAAAAGTTAATATTCTTTTAAAAACTACAGAACCAAATTAATTTATATAAAGGATATTTGTCATCCCACACCAAATTTATTTTCAAGAATTAATCTTTCATTAAAAATTTTGGATTAAAATTTAAAGCTTTTAAAGTTTTATTGCTTATAGTTCTTAGATAAATGTTTTAGAATGTTTACTATTAAAAATGAATATTTTTTTTTTGAAAATTCTGAAAAAATTTAAATAACTTTTTTTCCAATTATCATTTAAAGAATGAAGCATTCCTAATAGTATTTAAACTGTAAAATTTTAATATTAACAAAAATTTAACTGTTTGTTCCTAGTTCACAGATTTTAGATAAAACTTTTACAATTTTTACCAATAATAATTTAATTAATGAATGAATCATATCTTAAAATTTTTTGATAACATAAAATTTTTACCATTCACAATTAAAAATGCGTAAGTTTCATCGTAACTTTCCGTTTGGGGCCTCAATCTCACAGAATAGTTTCTAAAATCTTCTCTAACTTTCTTGATATTCAGTCTTAGTTTTCCATTTTCGTAGTCATAGACTGTACTAGCCTGGAAGAGAAAATATATGCAATTTGTGAACAGAGGAAATATCAATATAATAAAAACCTAAAAAGAATTTCACAAACATTCGAGTAAAGGGTTAATATGTTCTACAAAAAGATGCTCCTATACCCAAATGGTCGACAGGAAAAATGGTCGAAATTTAAAAAAAAATTATTTCGATCATTTTTCTCATCAATTACAATTTTTGACGATTTGGACATTTGTTAAAAAAATTTTAATAACCCATTTTCTCATCCATTTTTTTATATTTATGATTCGGACGGATAGGAAATTTTTAAAATGTTCAGAAATTGCCTATAATATATATATATATATATATATATATATATATATATATATATATATATATATATATATATATATATATATATATATATATCTTCTGCTGCTGTATATATATATAAATATATATCATATATATATATATATATATATATATATATATATATATATATATATATATATATATATATATATATATATATATATATATATATATATATATATAGTAGTTCAATCACATTTCGTATGGAGGCTTTAAGTGACGTCACAAGTCAGCCAGCTGGCTCAGCTGGTTCTAGCACTTCTAGCATGGCATATCCACATCACAGAATATACCCAAGTCAGGTGTCTACCCATACGTTATAAGCTATAGAGAATCAATTGCCGTGGTTTATAACGGCATCATGGCACTAATACTATGGTTTAGTACCCCTCCCCTTTTTCTAATGCTTCTAGCATGGTATATCGTATGTGACGGAATATACCCGATATAGGTATCGATAGTATATAATCGATACTGCTGAATCGATTCCCATAGTTTATGATCGAGGCACTCCTTCCATGATTTAGTATTAGATGAATTACCCTACCACCTTCTAATGCCTATATACAACTTTTTTGTTTCTGGAGCTAAAAGCCCAGCTTGGTGTTGACTAGTATGTTTTGAGGTATGCCGGGTCAACTCCCGCTATTGCCGAGCGGGTCCTTTCAACCGTTGCGGTTTTAGAATGCCTCAACACCATTTTGCCTGGTCGTCTTACCCTTCGTCCAAAACCTATCATGACGGGTGTAAAACAAGGGGCAAATGTTCCAAAACTGAGATTCTCGTAGTTGCTTTCCCGATCACCAGAGTCACCATTGCACCAGCGTGGGTTCTGATTTATATGGTTTCATTTCGACCTCGATTGAACCCAAATACCATACCCTAGCAACGGAGGTGTTAGAGACATCGTATCCTCTTCAAACTTCAAACAACGTTGTATCCAATGATTCA
>JABUQX010139989.1:5000-10000 GCA_015478945.1 Trachelipus rathkii
TTTAAAATCGTCATCGTCATCGGCAAATTTCGCCGATTATTTTGCCGATTAATTGAACAAATATTAAGTAATTTTGGATAATGTTAAAATAATAATAATAATTTATAAGGCCTATATATATATGTGGTGTCTTAATTTCAGTGCATGGTTCATGCTTCTGTTCATTTATCCACATATCATATACACATACTTATATCCACATCCCTCTTCTAGACAACATCTTACAGACATCCCTATCACATATATCCATACGTGTAGGGAAAATTGCCCACATCATTATGTCCTGCATTAGAAGGCGGCTAAGGGATGGTGGTGGTTAGAGTTGGCTGCCTACTACCCATATATCTTTTGCGGAATGCTAATGCATGCCTCGGAGAGGGTCGTGATCGCCGTAAACGGCCGTCTAATTTTCGGCAATGTGGTCGTGTCTGTGTAGTGTAGGAGGGAATAAATGTTGAGGAGATGAGGAGGGTGATGGATGTATTTAGAAGAACCGGTGAAGTTGCTCACTGTATTTTAAACAAGATAGAAAGAGAGCAATTTGAAAATGAGTGATGGATTGAAATGTGTTTTGTGGTTGCTGTAGAGGAATGAGAGGGGGATAGAAGAATTTGCAATTCTGATAGAGGGAGTTGTAGGTAGAGCTATGGTAGATTTTGTATGTGAGTACTAGAAGTCCCAAAGGTTAAATTTAAGTTGAAATGGTCCAAAATTTGTAGTTTGCGACATATGATAGTCCATCCCAGAATTGTGGCTATTTGAAAAAGAAATTACATTACAGGATAATCTGAATGATGTTTTGAATGGGGAGAATAGGAGATTCAGTTCATTTGCCATATATCTGCCCATTCAAGGATTTTTTTTACAGTTGCTCACCCACTGCACTCACGGTAGAGCCCTATTCAAGGGAGGGGTGTGGTACTCTCAAAGTTCACCCCTCTAGCGCAAATTACGCATATGAGCACAGACGCAGAGGGAGATTAAATTCAGTAGGAAATACAGAAGATGGAAGAGGAATTCCTAAAACAGGGTGGTGGGAAAGAAGGAAGCACCGCAGCGAGCTAGCCTGGAGTTACCAATGCCAGCCTGTGCCATTGCGCAGATGCAGCACCTATTGTTGGCCTACGAAAGAGTCGTAAGGTAGTGTGGACTGGTGGTACGCGGTGATAAGTTCAATCGAGCACTTGCAGCTGCAGTACCTATAGGATAGAAATAAAGCACCAACATCGCCTCGCAAAGATAGAGGTCAAGTGAACTGGAAGGTACAGAACAATTTATAAGCCTTTTTTTTTGCCGTTGACTCGACCCTGTCCAAAGCCAGGTAGAAGCCGAGCCTTAGATATAGGAAACTGAGTACTTTATACATAGGCGGAATGAGACCTTTGTTTGTGAGCAACTGAAAGGAGGAAGTCTCACAGTCTAAACAGAACTTTCAGTTTCTTTGAGGCCGCCCTAGTTGTGATGTAGAGTTTCCAAGACTATTTTTTGTTCATATTAAGGCCAAGGATGTTTATATTGTAAACAGGAGAGACGAGAGAGAACCGTCGAAAGAGACAGGAAAGTTAGAAAGTATTTTGGAGAAGGAGATGTTTGGGTTTTAAAAGAATTAGATTTCACAAAGTTATTTCTATCCATCAGCGAGATAAAATCGGAAGATTAGGGCAGGGGGGAGATTTCAGGAGGCAAGTGGGAGTGGGGTGAGGAGTGGGTTGGGAGGAGCAGAAGAGGTGGAGTCATCAGAATACAGGTGGATGAAGTTAGGAAGTGCAGGTAGAAGATCATTATGAAAGTTGGAATAAAGTAGGAGATAAAACAGAACCCTGAGGAACACCACTATTGACAGAAAAGAAGTCGCCCCATAGACAACAGCCGATATTGAGCGATTTGAAAGAAAGCTAGATATAAGTAAGCAAAGAGAAGGAGGAAACCCAAAGGAGGGGAGCTTGGAGAGCAGTGACGCGTGCCATACCCTGTCAAGCTTTGGATATGTCAAGCGCCACCACCCAAGTCTCCCCGTAGTTCCTAAGAGCGAAAAACCATAAATCGGTTGGATAGGAATGTATATCGCCAGTAGACTTCGTGCAACGAGAGCCGTACTGGCGATCAGAGTGAGTTTCCAGATGATCTAAGAAGTGAGTTAAGAAGGTTTTCAAATATCTTAGATAGAATACAAGTGAGGGCTACAGGGTGATAGTTAGAATGATCAGAGCGGCTTCCTTTTTTCGGAATATTTTGGACATGTGAGAGCTTCCAACATTGAGGAGGAAAGTGCTAGTATTGAGACATGGAGAATAATATAGTTGAGCGAGGGGCCGAAGAGATTAGCCTTTTCAGTTGGAGAATTAGCAACACAATGATCAGATCGAAAAAGAGGAGGAAAGGCAGATTTACAGAAGTTGCTAGAGATGAAAGATTTGTCAGTAGAACCAAGGAGGTTAGCGCACTTTCCTTTGATGAAAGCCAGCTTTGCTCGTCGAAGAGTATCCCTGCAACGATTTCTAGCTCAATGAAAATTAGCGAGAGTGATAGGAGAACGAGAATTTTTCCACACCCGATAGGCACTGTCTCTAGCCTGAATGGCCAGAGAATAAGTACGATCGAACCATGGATTATGAGGAAAGAAAGATTTATTTTTGAAGGAATGAATGAGGAAAAGAAAATTTGGCTGAAGAAGGGAATGGAGCCTGCTCATCCCATCCCAACGTTACGCTCCCTCCTTATCTTTTAAATCTTTGCATCCATCCCATTGGCCTTCCTTAGAGTAATTTGCTATCATCTACAGAAACTTAGAAACCTTATACCCATTTAAGTCCCTAGTCTAAATAACACTTATGCATGGCGGGTAACGGCCACTTGACCCCTGCAAGAAGATCGTTGCGGACCCACCGACATGTCTCGCATTTCCATTAATGAAGTAAGCATTTTGTTAGTTAACTTATTGTGACTATTATTATTGTATTGTATTGTGTATTTATTATTATTATTATTATTGTATTATTATTATTATTATTATTGTTATTATTATTATTATTGTATTATTATTGGAGACTTACAGGAGTCAAAAATTTTTGGTCCTTCAAATAGTTTCGGGAGTTTAGACCCTGATACACTCCTGCTGCAATGTATGTATATATATATGTAATAATAACTAATAATAATTGGATTTTTAAATGGTTTTCAGTGGTCGTCGTCGTCATCACGATCACGTCGTCGTCGTCTCATCCGGCCAGGATTGCTCCGTCGATCATCGGCTGTCTCGATCTGTCAGCCAAAGGTTTTGTGATGTCCCATCACCTAATGTAATAATAATAATAATTTTGATGGGGACCGGACAGACAGTTGTGATCAGTTCCAGTTATTTCAGAGGACAATGGATATCATATGTTCGGAACACATTGATTTTTTTAACTAAAGAGGAATACCAAGATTAAATAGCTAAGATGGAAAGAGTCGGGGTCTCTCGGCCTCCAGGAGAGGGGACGACAGGGGGGGGACTTCGTCCCCCTCTCTGTCCAGCTCGAGCCATAAAAAAAAATGCGCATAAATATTAACAAAAAATTAACATGATAAAAAAAAAAGCAACTTGTGGAAACTTTCGCGATCTTTCTATTGGAGTTTTAGCTAACACGTGACACTGCAGAGCTGCACGAGCAGAGTTCTGCGATTTTCGATATTATGTCACTTTATGTAACTTCCTTTTAAAGGATAAGTGCCTATATATATATATATATATATATATATATATATATATATATATATATATATATATATATATATATATATATATATATATATATATATATATATATATATATATATATATATATATATATATATATATATATATATATATATATATCATCATCATCATCACCCACCTTCTTTCTCCATTGACTGGGGGTAAGGTGCGTCACATGCACCGGAAACAGAAAAGTAGTAGAAGAATATGACGCAAGTCGAAAAGAAAGCCCAGCCTTACCGCCCCCCCTTTACTTTAAAGTAGAGAACTCGTCGCAGTCAGAAAAAATCCACCCTAGGGCTTCAGCATAGGATTACACCGCCACGGACCCCTCACTATGGCATCTCGTCAATGTAGGGTTTATCCCTCGGCCCAGGTGGGTCACAACCACCCCTCACAAAACCCCGCCATTCACAACTATTATACACCTTTCTTCTCGCCTCAGCCAAATTTACATTGCTCTTCTTCAGACATTCCTTTACTGACTCAATCTTTCTTCCGGTCTCCCAGCCGGTCCCATTCCACTACCCGTTTAACCTACCGACCATCTTCCATCCTCTCCACATGACCAAATCATATCGATGTACTTTCATTTATTCTTTCATTTACTCCTTTCTTCAAACCACACAACTCCCTAATACGTTCATTCCTCATTTTATCAATTCTTCTCACACGTAACACTCCCTTAAGATTGTCCGTCTGAACACATTGTGCTTCAGATCTATACCTCTTATTCCAGACTATAGTCTCACTACTACACATTAACACAGGTAACAACATACCCTCATGTAAGACCCTAGCGCACTCAAGACTTAGTCCCTTTGCATCCCGCTGGCGCGGAGTTTAATTGCCAGCCACCTTCCTACCATTCACAACTTTCCTACTACACTCTGCATCATCCGTTCCCTTTTCTTCCAACATATATCCTAAATATTTAAACTCAGACACTTGTTCCAGTTGCTCACCATCCAGCATAACTTTACACCGAGGACTGTCCTCACTCACAACTTTCAAACCCCTCCTTTTACACAGCCTGCCAAATCCCTCTGCCAATCCTCTCAAACTCTCTATAGATTCGTCACACAAAACTAAATCATCCGCATATAATAGGTAGGGCACCCTCCAATCTCTTCCATTCTCCATCATTATAACACCTTCCCCTGCCACCCGCACCTGTAATTCTTTCATTACTCCTTCCATACACAAATTGAATAACAAAGGAGACGGTAACCTCGTCTACAACGAGGTTACGTCACCACCT
>JABUQX010139989.1:15000-17500 GCA_015478945.1 Trachelipus rathkii
GGCAAATGAAGATTTTATTTACATGATTCAAGGTGCTGGGAACCATCTTTTTCCATCCTTTTCTTTTCCAATGTGCAGTTGCGGAGGAATAAGGAATACGTTCTGCATTATTTAATTGGTGACTATTATTAATTGGTGATAGTGTTTTTAATAGTGTTTGTGATTATGATAGTGATAATAGTAATATAGTGACAATAATAATAATAATAATGTTAATAATAATAATAATACTAATAATACTAATAATAATAATAATAATAATAATAATAATAATAATAATAATAATAATAATAATAATAATAATAATAATAATAATAATAATAATAATAATGATAATAATAATAATAATGAAATAATAATAATAATAATCATAACATGTGTGTTGGAAGTGGTGCTAATATTAATAATGGTAATGATAGTGATGGTGGCAGTGATGGTAATGATAGTAAAAATGATGATATTAGTGATGGTGGTGATGACGATAATGATAATAATAATATTGATGGTAGTGATAGTGGTAACAGTGATAATAACGGTGTCGATAATAATGATAGTGATAGTAATACTAATAATATATATATGTATGTATGTGTATATTTTTTTGATTTTTTTTATGTATTTTATATTTATTTATATAAAAGCGCCCGATAGCTCAGTGTTAGAGCACTCGCCAAACAAAGCGAGGGTCCCAGGTTCGCAACTGGTCGGGTGGGAGAATGTGAGCTGTTCCCGGGCTTAGCTCCGTCCTGCTCGGACGTTAAATGAGTACACCTCCTCCTTGATTAGGGCTCTGCCCGTGAGTGACGGTGTTTATCTCTGTAAAAAAAAAAAAAAATTATTATTATTGTTATTGTTTTTTTTTTTATGTATGTGTATGTGTGTGTGTGTGTGTGTGTGTGTGTGTGTGTGTGTGTGTGTGTGTGTGTGTATGTATGTATTTTATTATTATTATTATTATTATGCTATACAATTTTTTAAAAAAATTTTGGTTCTGAAGATTTGTTGCGAGTCTTTAAAGTAAAGGTGGCGCCTTGATTGCAAAAACTTTATGTTGTGCTTTTTATTCTCATCCCTGTTAACGAAAGATTTTTAAGGCCTTGCACTAAGAATTTTGGAGACCCTTTAGTAAGTATTTTTACTACCCTGTACCAAACATTATTACGGCCCTGCATTAATCATTTTTGCAGCCCTGTACGAAGTATTTTCACTGCCCTGCACTAAGCATTTCAACTGCCCTGCACTAAGCATTTCAACTGCCCTGCACTAAGCATTTTAACTGCCCTGCACTAAGCATTTTTTACTGCCCTGCACTAAACTTTACCTTTGCCAAGCATTTACTTTTTCCCTGCACTAAGCATTTTTAAAGCCCCTGTACTAAGCATTATTTACTGCCCTGCACTAAGCATTTTCCCTGCACCAAGCATTTATACTGCCCTGCACTAAGCATTTTTACTGCCCTGCACTAAGCATTTTTTAATGCCCTGCACTAAGGATTAGTACGGTCAATAGAAGTCTGATGATTTCTAAGAAATTTCGTAGAAAGTGGAAACAACAACTATTGCTTATAACACACAATCGCATGTACAGTGTTAGTTAATTTAATAGATCTTTTATCGGTATTATTAAAATTAGAGTATTATGTCAAATTAAATTATTTATTAAAATAAATATAAATAAAATAAATGGGTTTTAATAAAAAAAAATTTATTTTTAATTTAAAAAAATATAATAGACAGCTAGGAATTGTATTCTTATTTTTTCAGTGCGAATTGAATGCATGACAAAGGAAGATCTGTCTCAACCCATGAGTGCTGGAAAATTAATAAAATATTGCTTTAACATCATAGGCCTAAATAAGCCTATAATATATATATATATATATATATATATATATATATATATATATATATATATATATATATATATATATATATATATATATATATATATATATATATATATATATATATATAGGGTTTATGTTGCACTCTTACCTATCGAATCAGTACATTTAAAATATCATGAAATATTTTGAAATATCGATACATTTGAAATATTGAAAAGAAGCCAGGAAATGATAAAATACGAAAGTTTAAATTTAAATTTAGTGAAGTAACCTATATATATATACTTACACATATATATATATACTGTTTTTATATATATATATATATATATATATATATATATACTTGCTATATATATTAACATATATATATACACCACTCTCTTCTTCTATGCTCTGCTATATATATATACGCTATGCGCCATATATATATATGGGCGCTAAGACGTTTACACAGCATCGATTTGGCACAGATTTGTGCCAAATTTTGTATATGCAGTAATGTGAGGGTATTTACCCTTTTTGGGGGCTCGAGGCACGTGGGGACGCGGAGGGACGTTTTACCACAGAGGATGGTCGGAGGAAGGCACCCAAGATATGTAAAAAAGAGCTGGGGGTTCGGAACCATCCCCGGAGGGTTGAATCCCCGTGGTC
>JABUQX010139989.1:20000-23970 GCA_015478945.1 Trachelipus rathkii
TTTACCAACGTTTCAACAATGTGTCCTTACCAGGCCTACAACTGTTATAAATTTTAGATTGACCTTAAAACGCGATATCTTATATATATGCCGCCACTATATATATATATAACTCTCTTCTTCCTTATATATATATATATATATATATATATATATATATATATATATATATACATATATATATATATCTTTCTCTCCTCCTCGCCGCCATACAACACAAGCACATCAGGTGTTTAGGCCCTTTGTGCGCATGAATGAGTGAAGCGTTAAACCCTTTCCATTGAATGCCATACAGGAAAAAGCGCGCTTCAGGTTGCGTTCAGCGTGTAAGTCGTCTGTTCACATCATGAAGCTAATATGTTGATCGCGGTACTGCCACGATGATGAGCCAGTTGTAAATGCTCAAATTAAAACCTTGAATGTATTCAAAACCTCACTTGTTCTAACACATTGTGAAATGGTTTAGGGACTTGGGAGCCATCTGGAAGGCGAAAAATCACCGATGAGGTTTTTAAAAGAAGCTAATCAAATGTACGAAGCAACTGGGACATATGAATATACACGAATTGATGACGGCATCACTTTCACGGCTTTCTGGCAACCATCAACGCTATAAACAATTCAGGTTCTGGAGAAGATACTTAACCAATTCAATATACTGGATTCTATAACCTCTTCTTTGAAGAATTACGGGTTTCACTGAAAATACTTACCAGCATCATTAACAGTATCTATCTTTCACATGCACTATACTTAACAATCAAATGGAGTTAAGGAAAAGAACAGCTTCTATTTTATAGTTTTACTTTGTAGAAGGCATAGAGAAGAGCTAGAACTTTGAGGCACAAAATTTGGAAGGACAAGAACTGATAGTGAAGAACTAAAGATCTTGTTTGTACCAAATTATCAAGGGAACTGAGAGACAACTGCCGTCGACCGAAAGGCTTTGACTACGCTCAGCCATGCCACCAATTTGTTGGGAGAAATGCTGAGCACTCTGCAGGGATCAAGACTTGGCTAGTGCTATGAAGATGACAGGATTAAGCAGAAGCTGGCTATGATACAGTGTCTTTGAAGATTTGTTTGACAATTTTGATTCGTATTTTACATTCAAAACAATTGCCGAAAGATTACTCAACGAAACATCACGATTTAATATCATTTGCAATAACTTATCTTGCGAATTTTTCAATAATTGCCATGTTAATTTGGAAAACGTTCTAAACATTTAATAAGAAATATTTTTATTTTTCAATGATAATATTGTTCAATTGACATCATATCATTTCTTAATAGTATGTCTTCTTTTTTATGTCATAACATATATATATATATATATTTATATATATATATATATATTTTTTTTTCATATATTATATATATATATCTTATATATATATATTTCATATTTTATATATTTATATATTTATATACCTCTTCTATATATATATATATATATTTTCTTAACTTTCTATATCTTTATATATATCTATATGTATATATATATATATATATATATATATATATATATATATATACCATATATGTAGCTATATAAAAGAGAGGAAATTTGGAAGCTGGCGGCGCCCGCATATATATATATGTACATAATATGCTTACATATATATATACATATCTCATATATCTCTCCTCATAACACCGCCATACGCCTAACCTCGCCATATACTACCACTTGCGCCATATATATATACATATATCATATATATATATACAGAGATGGGCAGTACCGCGATACATGTACCGGGTACTTGTATCGGGCGATACATTTTGTACCGGTATCGGTATCGCCAACACTGTTGCTAAAGTACCGATGTATCGGTATCGCCCACTTGTTTTTTTGTGTACCGATACCGAAAAATTCGGTACTTACTTAATCGACACACATTTATTTTTTAGTATATATATACACCATATATATATATATATCTTACTCTATACCTCTATATATATATAGCATATATATATATATATCACTCTCTCTCTCTGCTATACTCTCTATCTATCTTTACTCTTAACATATATATATATATATATATATGATGCAACGAATCATATTTTTCGCATCCGCGGATGCAGATGCAATGTTTACGATATATATACATATATATATACATATATATCATATATACCCTTTGCTCATAACTAACCACTTATATATGCGCCGCATATATATATATCACTAACATATATATACTCTTTCTTATATGCTCTTTCTCACCATTACTATATATACAGAGTATATATGCCAAGCACTCACACACCAATTCAAATATGAAAGGTGTGCCCGAAGCATTATTTTTGCCTTTTCTGCTGAGAGTCTGTTTTCTCTTTTCTAAATAATATATTTATTGGCTTATTGCTAAATATCTACTTGGAACATAAGTTGGATGACAGGTATTTCCTTCCAAGTTTACTCAAGCGTGGAGTAAACATTTTGCTTAACTTTCACCAACTGATAGGATCATCCTTTGTATCTAGTCGTTTTTCTTGTTTGATAGTTTTCAGTCCTTTGCACTACATCTTTGGTAATGGTATGTTTCATTCAGCCATTTTCTGGACACAACATAAATTCTTCCATTTAGATCTGTTATTGTTACTTGTAGAAAGGTGTATTTATTCTGGAGATTTCGTTTTTCCTTTTAATGGGTGGCGAATTCACTGTTCGGATTGAGTTTTTTCAACTGCAACCTACAAAGTGACGAATTAACACGTTTTTAATATTGTGTTTAAAAAAAAAAAAAACTTTGCTTTTATTACGGGGTCAGTAAGTTGCAATAGACATGAAGGTCATTGAAATTTTCCACAAATCCAATGCACTTTATATTTAAACTTTCGAATTTTTCATCATTTTAAAACTGTCATTTTCATTTGAAGATGGTTCAAAATGATTCACTTAGTTGAGATTATATTGTTGTGTAAATATATTAGACAGAAACTGTAGGGGCGCTGGATTCTTTTGGTATTTCTTCAAATGGTTTCAATAGCTTATTGCAGTGTGATATGATGTCATATTTTCCACATTGGTAAGAATGTTAGCTTTGGAATACGGAGCAAGCTATGCAAGGATCTTTTAAGCAATACCAGCCTCCATCACTTATGAAGTGTACTATTTCCAGTTAGTTGGAATCTTTGATAACAAGTACACGATATAGAATATCAAGCCATTTTGAATTGCCTTCAACTCATTCATTTTGTGCTACTGCGTTCAGATTCATCTTAAGAATTTTTTTTTTTTATATAAAATTCTTTATCAAATCTCTGACAATATCCGCGCAACATCCGCAGGGCAAAGAAAGCGCGGATGCGGATCTTTAATTATGTGCGGATGCGGATGTTACCTGCATCACTAACATATATATATATATATATATATATATATATATATATATATATATATATATATATATATATATATATATATATATATTTATATATACTATATATATATATATATATATATATATATATATATATATATATATATATATTGAACATATAATTCTCTCGTTCAATATATCATTTAAAGGTGAAACGTGTTCCAATATGTTTATTCCTGCAATCGTACATTCAAAATTTATGCCGTTCGGACTTCAGACTCACAGTCTCTTATTGCAAGATTGAAGAAGTTAGGCTTGTCAATTTGTTTGTAATTTTATTTAATATTTTTAAAGTTTACTTTTCAAATTAACTTTAACAATGAGTAAATGTAACACTGAAAGTGATTCATTAGTTTCAAAAGATTCCGAAGAACATTTCAAAAAATTAATGCAACAAACTGAATTGTGAAGATCGAATTATTAACTTCTGGAAATTTTTTTTTTTTTTGAACTTGCACTGTGACAGCAATTTTAAACTTTCGTTTCTATGCACAATTTCAAAATCTTTACATTTGTTTAACTTTAATTTTTTGCTTAATTTAAATGTACAGATGAAGCTTCCGAATTGACAA
>JABUQX010139990.1:0-7500 GCA_015478945.1 Trachelipus rathkii
CACTTCCATTCCATTCCATTATTCCTTTCCTCTCTCCTCTCTCCTCTCCTCTTTCTCCTCTCCTCTCCTCTTCTTTATGTATGTGTATGTGTTATATATATATATATATATATATATATATATATATGCTCTTTTATATATATATATGCTCATATATATATATATATATATAATATATATATATATATATATATATATATATATATATCATTTGGACTAGATCAGAATGCCAGTTAAAGGAGTTTGAAAATTTTTCTTAAAATGAGAAAAATTTTAAAATTTTTAAGATTTTTTTAAAATTCACTTTTAGATTATATATAATAAATTAAATATTATAATTAATAAATAAATAATAATTGAATGTGGAGTGGCATAACTTTCGATATCTGTTCTTTTTTGAAATTTTGGAATTTACTTTAGTCATTTGGCCATATGATAGAGAATTCTGCTTGAACTACGTCTCTTATTGGATTTTCGACGCCTCTTGATCTTTGCCCAAAGAAGAGGGCCTCATCTTTGCAGTTACCAGGAGCAGGAGACTTCCTCAACGGTTTCTTTTTTTAATAATAATAATATCAAAAATAATAATTATATATAAAAATATGTGAAGTGAAGTGAAGTAATGATCAATACTATAATATAGATGTATGTATGTATGTGTATATATGTATATATATATATATATATATGTGTATGTGTGTATATGTGTATGTGTATATATATGTATATGTGTATATATGTATGTATATATATGTATGTGTATATATATGTATATATGTGTTGTGCATGTGTATATTTATTTAGGTATGTATATGTATTTATGTATATGTTTTTTTTATTTTTTTAAATATATTTATTTATTTATATAAAAGCGCCCGATAGCTCAGTGTTAGAGCACTCACCCAACAAAGCGAGGGTCCCAGGTTCGCAACTGGTCGGGTGGGAGAATGTGAGCTATTCTCCCCTTGGGCTATTTCGATCTGCTCCGGACGTTAAATGGAGTTCACCTCCTCTTTATTAAAGTTTGCATAGAGTAATGATTTTTTTTATATCTATAAAAAAAAAAAAAAAAAAAATATATATATATATATATATATATATATATATATATATATATATATATATATATATATATATATATATATATATATATATATATATATATATATATATATATATATATATATATATATATATATATATATATATATTTTTATATATATTTATTTATTTATATAAATATATATATATATATATATATATATATATATATATATATATATATATATATATATATATATATATATATATATATATATATATATATATATATATATATATATATATATATGAGTGGAGTTATGAAAAAATTAGGTGGGGTGAGGTAGCAAAGGGATGGTGCTAGAGTAATGGAGAGAAATGAAAAGAGAGTGGAAGAATTTCTATTATATGCAGATTTGAATTTAGTGTGGCAGATAAAATAGCTTTGAGAAGTTAGTAGATAGAATTTGCTTAGATGTGTAAGGAGGGGAGTTTGAAAATGAAAGCAATAGAATGAGAGAAGTTAAGGTTATGGTTTTGAGTGAGGATAGTTCTCTGTGTAAAGTTATGTTAGATGGTGAGCAGCTGGAACAAATGTCTGAGTTCAAATATTTAGGATATATTGTAAATGAAAAGGGGAACGGATGATACTAAGTGTATGAAGTTGTGAATGGAAGGAAGATGGCTGGTCTGCAATTAAATCCTTAGTGGATGCAAAGGGAATAGGTCTTGAAGTATGAAAGTTACATGACGGTATGCTATTACCTGTGCTAAGCATGGTAGTGAGACTATGGTCTGGAATAAGAGAGTACAGATATAAAGTATAGATTTAGAACTTCTGCTGGGGCTACACGGCATTTTTTGATGGGTTGCTCCTGGGTTACAGAACAAACCAACCAAAGTTAAGCCAAGTCGACATGGGCACAAGATGCTGTTGCGATAAATTGCAATAATAAGACGATGAAAAATTTCACTCGTGCAGGACTCGAACCATCTACAACTAGCGTTGCCGTTAGACAATGTACATTAGGCTCTACCACTAGTCGATCCGCCTCCCTAGAAAAGAACACTCTCGGAAGTTTCAAATCTCCTGCTTCAATATCACTGTTTTGAAACTCGACACTTACTTAAATTCACAGAAGGGTGATTGGAATCTCTGCTGGAGCTACACGGCATTCTTCTGGGGTGCTCTTGAGTTACAGGAGCAACCAACGAAAGTCAAGGAACGCCGACATGCGCCCTTGTTGCGACAAATTTGCAATAATAAAACGAAAAAAATTTAACTCGTGACAGGACTCGAACCATCGACAAAGGCGTCGCCGTTAGACAATGTGAGGTGGCTCTACTACTAGTCCGATCCACCTTCCCACAAAAAGAAGGCATATGGAAAGTTTTACCAAATCTCCTGCTTCGATATCACTCCTTTGAAACTCAATACTTATTTAAATCCACAGAAGGATGGTTGAAACCCCTGCTGGGACTACACGGCATTCTTCAGGGGTGTTCATGTGTTACAGGAGCAACCGACCAAATTCAAGGAACGCCGACATGCGCACAATATGCTTGTTGCGACAAATTTGCAATAATAAGACGAAAATTTTTTTGCTCGCGCCAGAACTCGAACCATCGACAACAGCGTCGCCGTTAGACAATGTACGGAACTCTACCACTAGTTCGATGCGCCTCCCCAAAGAAGACATGTCGGAAGATTTCAAATCTCCTGCTTCGATATCACTGCTGAAACTCGATATTTATTCTACAGAAGGGTGGTTCGGAACCCACTCTGGGGCTACACATTTTTCAGGGTGCTCATGGGTTACAGAACAGCCGATAAAGATCAGGATCGCCGACAAGCGCCACAACTTTATGCTCGTTGCCCGAGAAATTTGCAATAATAAAGCGGCATTTCACTCGCGCCAGGACGATATCACCAAAAACGTCGCCGTTAGACAATGTACAGAGGAGGCTTTACTACTAATCCGATCCGCCTCCCCAAAAGAAGACATCTCGGAACAGTTTCGTCACCTGCTTCGACATCACTGCTTTGAAACTGTACTTATTTAAATCAATAGAGGTTGCTTGGAACCTATATATACTCATATACTTATATGCTCTCTCTATATATATATATATATATATATATATATATATATATATATATATATATATATATATATATATATATATATATATATTTTTATATATATATATACTAACATATATATATATATGTATACATATGAGATATAAAAAAATCATAAAAAAAAAAACAGATTTATTTTTTCTTCATCTAAATCTTTTAAAAATAATATAAACATTAGTAAAACAAACTGACGTTTTATATTTAATGTTCTGGTAGAACGTAAAGATGGTGTCAGCCATGGTTGACTATTCTCTGTTCAAAATTTGCAAGTACTTTTCAGAGATTGTAAAAATTTTTTAAAAAACAGTACCAAATAAGGTTTCTAACAAAATTTATTACCACATTAAATTGGAGTATTTTTAGTGCAAAAAAATTCAAAGTTTTTTTGTTCCATTCCATTCCATCCATTCTTTCCATCTTCCTTCTCTCTCTCTCTCCTCTCTCCTCCTCTCTCTCTCTTTCTCTTTCTCTCTTTCTCTTTCTCTGCTCCTCTGCTCATGCTCTTTCTTTATGTTGTGTTTGTGTATGTGTGCTGCACTCTTTCTCTCTCTCTCTCTTTCTCTCTCACTACTCTTTCTTTCTCTCTCCACTCTTTCTCTCTTTATATATATATATCTATACTATATATATATATATATTTATCTTCTCTCTCACTACTATATATATATATATTTATATATATATATATATATATTCTTAGTAATATTTGATTTTGCTATGTAATATTAGGACTATTTATAATGTAAGCATACACTTTTATTTACTTTTATTTATTTTTGACTGACTGAATATGTTCATTTCGCCATTCAAATCTTCCTTTAACGACATTTGAAATATGTATGTGCCAGAGCCCGCCCATGATGTTGATTTAAACAACCCAGTGTGGCCGATTCTTTGTGAGTCGTGTTGGGTCCTGTACATTGACTGAATATATATATATATATATATATATATATATATATACTGCTGCTATATAAATATATATATATATATATATATATATATATATATACTATATATATATATATATATATATATATATATTTATATATATATATATACACATCTTATCCTCTCCCAGATAAGCCATTCAGCCTGTCAAACAAATTAGCATCATCCTCCATCTTCCTCTATCCAACAGCACTTCTCGTTCCATCAAGGACTGTATTGCAGAAAGTTCATGTCTTTTCAGAGAATCCTCCACTGAGTCCTTCCATCTCTTTCTAGGTCTTCCTCTCGGTCTCACCAACTCCGGCATCCATCGCCATATTTTCTTTGTCACTAATCATTGACATCCTCTTCAATTGTCCCTACCATTCCAATCTAATTTCGTTCATTCTATTTAGAGTTTACCTTACAGCTACCTCCTCTCTCACAATCATTTTTTTTACTCTGCCTCTTCTAGTTTTCCCCATCGTAGCTTTCAGAATCTTCATTTCTGCTTATTGTATTCTGCTTTCATCCCTCACAGTAGTGTTCTATGTTTTTATTCCATGTAACAAAATATGCATCAGTACGCTGTATAAATAACTTTCTTGACCTCCGCATCTATTTGTTGGTCTCTCATGACGGGATACAAAGCTCCCACAGCAATCCCGTATTGCACTATCCTGTCAGTGGTCTCTTTGTTGTTTTCTCCATCGTTGGTAAAAATCCACTGACCATTCTCAGTCCTTCCTCCTCCTCTCTACTTATGACAAGAATCTTTTTATTTCACATTTTTCATCGATCCTACTTCTTTTAATTTATTTTATATGTTAATTACCTCCTCCCAAAGCCTCTGTTCATCCTCGCTGCAAGACGCCAATCATCAGCATATGATATCATGGCTCCCTCAAATTCACTTACCTCCTCACTCACTCTACTCATTACCACATCTAAATATGCAAAAAAGAGTATTGGCGACAACACACTACCTGTTTGACTCCTGTACATACAGTAAACAACCTTACGTTACATTTATAGATCTTACACATACTCTTAATTGTTCTTCATATCTTCCAGGCAACACCGTAATCCTCTCTTAAGTATTTCTATAATCTTTTTTTGGGAACAGTATCAAAAGCCTTCTTCAAAATCTATAAAAACAACAAATGCCGAATTACTAAATTCCCACTTGCTTTCGATTACCATTCACAAGGCAAACATAGGATCTGTCGTACTTCTATTTTTCCGATATCCATGCTGTTCATCACTAAACTGTGGCTCTGCAGCCGTCCTCAATCTTTTTTCCTAGAATTCTCTCATGCACTTTTGTCAGTTGGTCAATCAGATATATTCCTCTATAATTCTCGCAAAACCTTGTACCTCCTTTTTCCCCATGTATAAACGGATTATGATAGTTTTACCTTATTTCTCTGGCACCTTTCCCTCTCAACAACATTAATTTAAAAGTTTACATATTGTCTTTTACAAATTTTTCCCTCCTTCCTTGATCAACTCTCTCAGTATCCTGTCTTCTCCTGGAATCCTTCCATATTTCATATTCTTTAGAGCTTCTTTAAATTATTGTCTTGTTATAAGGTCTTTACCCACCACCCCCTCTTCTCTCTCATCGTTCTCTCCTTCAATGTTCTCTATATCCACCTTAAAAATTTCCTTAAAATTACGCCTCCACCTTTTATTTATTTCATCGGGCTTCACAAGGATCTCTTTCTCTTCGTTCTTCTTATTATTATTAATCCTCTTTATTGATTCCCAGTATGTCTTGGCTAATCTATATATTTTTTTTGTTTCCCGTCACGCCCTGTTCTAATTCCTGTGCTACTTTTCTTGCACCTTCCTTCTTTTTTCTTCTTTTAATTTTTCCTGTTCTGTTCCGGGCTTGCAAGTATTCTTCTCTTGTTTGTACAATTCTTCTTTCCAGTCTATTTCTCATTTTTATTGTTTTATCCTTTATAGCTCCTTTCATTTCTTTATTCCACCACAATGTACGTCTTTTTCTGCTCCCTATCTACTTCATTCCCAAAGATACTACTGCTGTTTTCTAGAATACTCTATATATTCACATATATTTGTTCATTTTCCACCTCTTCAATCTTTTCATTTAGCTTTTCTATATGTAGTCTTTTCTTCTCTTGTTTTTCAAAAATTCTACTTTAATAACATCTCTTTTCTCTCTTTTAAATTATTTTAATTTTTACTTTCAAATCCGCCACTACCAATCTATTGTTTGAGTCTAAACTAACTCTTGGGAATACTTTCCCATCCTGTAAAATTTTTCTAAATGAACTGACTACGCAATATATGTAATAGATCTTTGATCAAATTCTGCTGAAAATAGAAATTCACGATTATGAGATTTTTTCTCATATAAATTTTTTTAGAATCTCTCCCTCCAAGTTTCTTACATCCTCCCCAAACCCCATAATCTCCTCCAACTCATCTCTCTTACTTCCAACTCTTGCATTGAAATCCCCTAGCAACAAATGTAGCACTTCCTCCCAACTCTTGCATTGAAATTCCGTAACACCAAATATGCTTCTTCCCCCTTCTCACCATTTGCAGGCGACCATCAAGGAGCTCCAAAAAACCTTCTCTCTTCTTCCTCTGTATTTCCTTGTTGCGGTGCATAAACTTGATGCAAGCGATAATCTTTCTTGTAATTTTCAGAATACACTGACTTTGTAAATCAGTATGTATCCGTCACCCAAATATATTCCTCTCCACTCCCTTTCGTCCTAATTTCTACCATTCACATAAAATCTACTTTCCTCTCCTTCATAATATCAACAATCTCCTCCTTGCCACTGTAAGTTTCCACATTTATTGTGGCGCATCTAATTTTTAAAGAACAATCCAATTTCGAAGTCCTTTTTCGTTGCCAGTTTCTAAAACCACGAGTTCAACAAGTTTTTTGAGGCTAATCCTCGATTTCTGCAAGCAGTTTAGTTTTGTGCATCGGCTTGCTAGGCCTGTAATATTCTTTTCCAGGCAATAAAACAGTTTTCTGTGAAACAAATATAAGTCAAACATGCCTAATTTTTTTAATCTGGACTCTGTTATTTTAGTATTTAAGTCGATTATTCTTTATTAATATTTTCTCTGATTAAGTGAAATAGAAAAGAATAGCTAAATGGTACAGCCAACCAAGGAAAATTGCTTACACTGCAGTTGCCAGGCACATTTAGAATTATTCTTCTAGTGTTGTCTTAATTGATTCATATTTTTTACAAGAATAAGCTTCAACAGATCTATTAATATGGATCCATTTAGAGAACATTAGAAAACAATGATGATTGACAGAAAATTTTTACTAATAATTTAATAATAAAATACAAATTTTTATTAAAATAAAAACTTTGAATAAAAAATTT
>JABUQX010139991.1:5000-15000 GCA_015478945.1 Trachelipus rathkii
ACGAGAGCAGGAGGTTTGCAAAGACTATTGACTGATCCTACTTTTGTATTTTGGCGCACCGTTTTTCGCCATATAATGCAACACGTAGATTATTTCTATAATAAAATTCAATCAAGAAATCCAGACGTAGTTCTCATAAAACAAGCTGTGAGTGAACTACAATTAGAATTAGTTTAGATTAGAAACAGTATGACCACCATAATGGACTACCATAATTGAGGGAACATTATGATGTTTGTGAGGTGAAGATATCGTTGCCTCCAATTACTACGAATTAAAAAGCTACTGAGTATTGAGTTGCATTTAAAAGACTAACTGTTTATCCATTTTTTAACATCTGGAGACTCAAATCTGAACTTGAAGTTATATATTGTTGAGAGAAGATTTCTATTCTCGGAAAGGAGCTCTTGATTCTTTTAACCATTATGGAAAAGGAACAGATCTGACTTGAAGAAACATTAAAGTTGCCAAAATTTTAATAGCTTACTCCTATGTCATCTATTGAAGCTGAAAGATGTTTTCTAGATTAAAAAGAATTAAAACCGTTATTCGGAATACAATGGGACAAGATGGACTGAATGCCCTCGTTGCGCTTGCAACTAAGATATATTGTCCTCAATTGTTTTTTTGACATCTTATGGTTGACTTATATGCAAGTCAAAACGACAAGAATGGACTTCAGATACAAATTTCAAAATTTACAATTTAATTATAAACTAAGCAATTTACTATTTTCATATTTATTTTAAATTATTAGGAATAGGTAACTTTTTTTAATGTAATTGTATTACCGTACGAAGTAGATCCATCTCTGTCCTCTCCTCTCTCCTCCTCTTTCTTTCTCATATATATCTTTTTTTTTTTTTTTTTTTTTTTTTTGTATGTATGTTTGTATGTGAATGAGTGACAACCAGTTCTCGGAAGCCGTCTCCAGATATGACAATAATGTGTGTGTGTGTGTGTGTGTGTGAATGTGTGTGTGTGTGTCATATATATATATATACTTTCTCTCTTTCTGCTATATATATATATATATATATATATATATATATATATATATCAACACCACCTTTTCTCCCCCAAACTGGGGGTATGGTGCGATACATGAACTGAAACAGAAAGTAGTAGAAGAATATGACGCAAGTCAAGAAAGAGAAACCCCAGATTTACAGTCCCTTTATACCTTTTTTTTAGTGAGAACTCACGTTGCAATCGGAAAAATCAACCCTATAACTTCCGGGACAAAGACAGACCCTCTATAGCATCTCGTCTATGTGGGGTTCATTGCTGGCAGGTAGACTACCTTCAGAGTCCCTCACAAACCCGACATTCACTCCCTGTATGCTGCTTTCTTCTCGCCGCTACCAGCTCACATTCCTGTCCTAAAACATTCCTTTACTGACTCAATCCACTTTTTCTTCGGTCTCGCAGCCGGTCGATTCTCAACACATTCACCACTATACATCCGCTTTACCAAGCGACTATCATTCCATCCTTTCCTTATCCACATGACCAAACCATTTCAATGTACTTTCATTTCATTCTCACATTTCTTCTTTCTTCACGGCACAATAAGCTATTCATTCTATTCCTCATTTTATCAATTCTTCTCACTAAACACCCCCTAAGATTGTCCATCTGAACATTGTAATTTAGATTTATACCTCTTCTTCCAGACCATAGTGTCCCACTATACTATACATTAACACAGGTAACAACATATCCTCATGTAGGAGACTCTAGCCTTATAAGACTTAGTCCCTTTGCATCCACAATGATTTAATTGCACCAGACACCTTTCTACCATTTACAATTTTTCTACTACACTCTGCATAATCCTTTCCATTTTCATTAAACATATATCCTAAATATTTAAACAATATATATATATATATATATATATATATATATATATATATATATATATATATATATATATATCACTATATATGTATATATATATATATATATATATATGTATATATATATAACTATTATAACTATGAAAATTATAAAAAAACATATACCAAAAAAGTTAACCCCCTCAGTTGACCATTAATGTGCAAAGTTGGAAAAGGGTAAGCATTCATACAATAGGGAATGAAATGGGGAGGAGTTGAAGGAGAATGCACGTGTGTGTATGATTGGGGGGTGGCTGCTTTGTTGAAGAACAAAGAATGTCAAGAAAATGTGTCAACAGAGAGAAAAAGAGAGGTGTAGGAATAGCACCAACGAGTGTTCTGGAGATAAAAAATGTTCTGTCTTATATTATTTAAAAAATCTTTATTTCACGTACACACACAAGAAGGTAAAATATACACATAAAAATGTAACACAAAAGAAAATATATATATATATATATATATATATATATATATATATATATATATATATATATATATATATATATATATATATATATATATATATATATATATATATATATATATTTATATATATATATATATATATATACTATATATATATATATATATATATATATATATATATATATATATATATATATATATATATATATATATATATATATATATATATATATATATATTGTATATATATATATATATATATATATCTCTCCTCTCTCTCATATATATATATATATATATATATATATATATATATATATATATATATATATAAGGTATTTAATGCGTATTAGTAAAGATTTACCATTGTCATATTATGGACTATCCAGTAAAATAATTTATAAATATGTACCCCTATTTCACTGGTTTTGGTTATAGGGCTCATGAGTCTTTACCCCAATTAAAGCTGAATTAAAATCGTTGAAGGAAAAAAAAACGATCTAGGTCAAACGATTCCAACATTTTAACAAAAAAAAATTTGTCGACCATTTTACCTAACAGTTTGAATGTGTGGTCGTTTGAACATTACCTGTTAAAAATACCCTAGACAATTTCACCAATTTTATTTTGTGTTATTTCAAATTCTCATGGAGCAAGCGAGCGCCAACCTTCTAACCTAACTTGGCAAAAGCAACCTAACCTAACCAAAAAAACAACCTAACTAACTAACCTAACCTGGATGGATCGAGTGATAAAATTAGGCTTATGTTTGTCAAAGGATGTCGACAGTTGGACACCTTATGAGAAAACGTTGTCGACCTTCATAATAAAGAAAATAATATTTTGTGAACACCTAATTGTTTTAACGGTTGGGCCTTGTCTGGCGTTTGGTTGGTTATTCATTTGTTGCTTCGACATAAAGTACAAATGGCCTGCAATTATTTTCATTTTCGCAATACGCTGGGCATTCATTCGGTACGCTGATGTAATACTGGTTTAAAAGGCATGAACGAACGGTTGATTTGTGGATTTTGGATATGACGGAATGGGCTGCTGGATTGATAAGCACCGAAGTTATGCAATGAAATCGCGTGGGTTATCATTGTTGTTTTCGACTGGTGAATGGCTCAAACTGATGCAAATGTGACAATACTGACCTGTCAAATACTGATATTAAAGAAAAAATATGCTCTTTCCTTCTGGCTCCAACCATGTGAGGCAGATCGACAGTCCTATTCAGACAGTGCCTCACCCAGTGAGAAAACCAGGTTGTTTATAGACATTTTTATAGGACAGTCACCACATCGTCTATGCTAACACACTATTCCTCATGGACATTATACTCTGCTCTCTCCCTCTCATATATATATATCTTCCTGCCATATATCTCTCTCTCATTCGTGTGAGAGACAGAGAGGAGGAGGAGGAGAGAGTTACTAACATGTCCGTTTGCAACATTTGGCTGCATAAACATTACTGGCATTTTTCAAACATATGAGCTTAGGTACAAACAATCAAATTTCAAACAGATAATATTTGGTAGAAAAACAAATGTGAAAGTAAATAAATAAAATAAACAAAATAGTAAAATGACAAATGACCAGTAGTGGTCAGTAAATAAGATAGGTTACTAAATAACTTTAAATGGAAAACGCAATTGCTCACAAAATTTCTAAGAAAATAGAATGAGTTAGATAAAATGTTGTTAAATGCATAATTAAATTCATAAATGGAATATTAACCAATAATAATAAATAAATAATAATAACAATAAACCATAAAATATGTAATAAATAATAAATAATAAATAATGATAATAATAAACCAATAAACAAACAATAAACAATAAACAAGCAATAATAATAAATAAAAATCATCATCAAAATAATAAACAAATAATAAATAATAATAAACCAATAAACAAACAAATAAATAAACAATGTCAAAACAACAAGCAATAAACAATAATAATTGCAATAATAAATAAACCAAACCAATAATAAATAATGTGTGTGACAAATAAATAAATAACCAAGCAAAGTATTAAAATGTCAAAATAATATAAATAAACAACCAAGCAATATGTGTAATAATAATGTATCATAATAAATAATAATAAACAACTAACTAATAAAGCAATAAATAAATAATAAATAATAGTAATCAACAAAAAATAAAAATAAAATAAAATAAATAAACTATACTATCAATGATGGTAATAATAAACAATAAGCGTGTTAATGAGGATGTTTGTGATTTATATATTATACATGTTTATTGATAAATGATGATGATAATGATAATGGTAATGGTAATGATAATGTTGTATGGTTGTAAATACTCATCTATAATAAATATGTCTTAATTAATTCTGATAATAATAATAATAATAGTAATTATAAGTAAAAATATAATTATAATTATAGTTATAATAAATTTATAATTATAATTATAATACTAATAATAATAATAATAACATGAAAGAAATAATAATAATAAATATTAATAATAATAGTAATAATAATAATAATGAAAAATATTGATAATAATAATAATAATAATAATAATAATAATATGTAATAATAATAATAATAATAATAATAATAATAATAAAACACAGAGATGTAACTTTTTTAAATTTAAGTTGTGGAATGCATTTATCTTTCGTTAAACAAATTGAGACGGTCCGGGGTATTAATGAAACCTTGAGAATAATTCAGTGAGCATATAAAATGATCCTCAAATATAGGCTCTGGCTCAGGGAGACAGGCTGTTCAAGGTCAACAAAGGCAGGCTTTATGAGTGGGTGTTGTTGTTGTTGTTATTGTTGTGTGTTGTTATTGTTGTTATTGTTATGGTGGGTGTTGTTATTGTGTTATTGTTGTTGTTGTTATTGTTATTATTATTATTATTATTATTATTATTATTATTATTATTATTATTATTATTATTGTCATTATCATTATCATTGTCGTTAATATCTTGTTGCTTTATTCTTGTTCTTGTTATTGTTATTGTTGTTATTATTTATTATTATTATTATTATTATTATTATTATTACTTTTCATGTTAATTTTTTTTTGTTATCGGTTATTGTTGTTGTTGTTGTTGTTGTTGTTGTTATTTGTTGTTATTTGTTATTTATTTATTATTATTATTATTGTTATTATTAGTGTTATTATTTATGTTATTATTGTTGCCATTTGTCATTTATATTTTACTTTGATCGTTATGTTGGCAAATGTCCATTCCATTCCATTATTCCATTATTCCATTATTATTATTCCATTCCATTATTATTATTCCATTATTATTATTCCATTCATTTATTATTTACTATTATTATTTTATTTGTCAATCATTTATTATTATTATTATTTTTATTATTATTATTTATTATTATTATTATTATTATTATTATTATTATTATTATTATTATTATTATTATTATTATTATTATTATTATTATTATTATTATTATTATTGTTATTTTCAATTTTGTTATTTTTGTCATTGATATTGTTATTATTTATTGTTTTTGTTATTTATTGTTATTATTATTATTGTTATTTTCATTTATTGTTGTTATTATTATTATTATTATTATTATTATTATTATTATTGTGTGTATTATTATTATTATTATTATTATTATAATGTTTTTTCTCACGATTTTTAATTTTTTTTCATTTACAATTATTTTAACATTTTATTCGATACGTTTTTTTAATTAAATTTATTTTCAATTTCTTTAATAAAAAAACAAATAATTTAAATGCAAATTTAATTTAAATTTTTTAAATTTCATTCAAGCTGTTATAAATAAATACTTTAATTATAATTTTTTAATAGAAAAGATTTTTAATTATGTAATGAATTTATTATTATTATTATTATTATTATTATTATTATTATTATTATTATTATTATTATTATTATTATTATTATTATTATTATTAATTATAATTATAATTTAATTATAATTATAATTATAATTATAATTATAATTATAATTATAAATTATAATTATAATTATAATTATATTATAAATATAATTTATAATTATAAGTACAATTATCATTATTAAGACTATTATTTATTGAATGCCATTTATTATTATTATTATTATTATTATTATTATTATTATTATTATTATTATTATTATTATTATTATTATTATTATTATTATTATTATTATTATTATTATTATTATTTTTTTATTATTTTTAATATTATTATTATTATTATTATTAGTATTATTATTATTATTATTATTATTATTATTATTATTACCATTATTAAATTTTGTTGTATTTAAAACTGATATAAATATCCAATCTTAACCGGTTTTTAAAAACCTTCTTTTCGAAATTAAAAAACAAAAAACAAAATCCAGTTTTTATCAATTGATTCTTTGAATTCGATACAAAAACCTTTGTAAAGTTATCGCTACGCTTTTCAGAGCAAAGATTATATTGTGGATTGCTCTTCGAATTACATCGAGTGAAGAGACTCTTCAAGTCTATGATGGAAACCGTTCAAGCCTTTATTTATTAAAAGGATTTTGTAAAAATCCACCTTTAAAGATTTCGTCAAACTACTCACTTCTACCTAAAATTATTTGAAGATCAAATAACACATTTCTCTCTCTCTCTCTCTCTCTCTCTCTCTCTCTCTCTCTCTCTCTCTCTCTCTCTCTCTCTCTCTCTCTCTCTCTCTCTCTCTCTCTCTCTCTCTCTCTCTCTCTCTCTCTCTCTCTCTCTCTCTCTCTCTCTCTCTCTCTCTCTCTCTCTCTCTCTCTCTCTCTCTCTCTTCTCCCTTACTCTCTCTCTCTCTCTCTCTCTCTCTCTCTCCTCTATATATATATATATATATATATATAATAATATATATAAATATATATAATATATATATATATATATATAATATATATATATATATATATATATATATATATATATATATATCCCTCTTTCTTACTTCTTTTCTTTATATTTAATAGTATTAATATTAATTATATTGTAAAATATAAAATATGTTAAATATGCCTCATTAATTTTAAAATAATATTACCGCAAATGAAGTAAATTCTAAAATCAATTGCTTTGGTATGTTTTAATATCTTCTGTTTCGATATATTTGAGATTAAGATACATTTAAAACATTGATAATAATATTTCTAAATAAAGTTTTGCATATGAAATCTCTGCTCTTATTCCGAATTAAATTTTCCTATTTGAATACCATGAACTTAATTTTATTTTAATATTTACATATGAAGATCTTGATCCTAAATACTAACTAAACTTTCAAATAAGGAGACTTAGAACCTGATAATAATAAAATATTTACCCGTGAATAGGGGCCTAATTGTAATTAAATTCTTATTCGTGAAGATATAAATTAAAATTAATATTAATATTAATATTAATATTAATATTAATATTAATATTAATTTTAATTTTAATTTTAATTTTAATTTTAATTTTAATATTAATATTAATATTAATATTAATATTAATATTAATATTAATATTAATATTATTAATATATTTCAATTTTTCAATTTTAATTTTTAATTTTAATTTTAATTTTAATTTTAATATTAATATTAATATTAATATTAATATTATTATTATTAATATTAATAGTAATATTATTATTATTATTATTATTATTATTATTATTATTATTATTATTATTATTATTATTATTATTATTATTATTATGTTTTATTATTATTATCATTTTGTTGTGTGGTCCCTAATTTTACCTAGACTTTCTTTGCATGGTAAACTTGATTTTGATGTGAAATAAATTTATGCATATGAAAACGTTGATTCTAATCCCAACTAAATTTTACATTTGAAGACCTTGATCATAATCTTAATTAAATTTGAAGACCTTGATCATAATCTTAATTAAATTTGAAGACCTTGATCATAATCTTAATTAAATTTTTACACATCGCTTCTTTTTAATCTAATTCTAATTAAATTTTTGCATATGAACCTTTGAACCTAACTTGAAAATTTAATTTATTTAAAATTTATATAATTTTTTTTATTCAATTTGACATATTTTTTATATAATATTTGTATGTAATCTATATAATTTTATTTATAGTTTACATATTTGAAATACTTTTATGTAATTTTTATATAATTTTCATATAATTTTTATATAATTTATTTTTTAATAAATTTTTATCTATTAAGATTTTTATTTTCTTTTATAAAACCTTTTAAATGTTTTCAATAAATAAAAGGTAATTTAAAATCTGTATTTAAACGTATTACTACTCCTCCTCCTCCTCCTATTACTACTACTACTACTGCTACTACTGCTACTACTGCTACTACTATTACTAATGTATATAATAATAATAATAATAATAATAATAATAATAATAATAATAATAATAATAATAATAATAATAATAATAATAATAATAATAATAGTAATAATAATAATATGCCAGCAGATTATGTAATACTCCAATCGATTCCCAGAACGTGTTTCGAAGCAAAATTTAAATTCTCTCCAATTATCTCACCCTCACCCTCCCCCTCACCCATTTTCGTATTATCTCAATCCCCAAAGGGGGGCATTTTGGGGTTAAAATGAAAGAAAGAGAAAGAGGGTGTTTGGGGGAAAGAAAGATGAAACATTATGGAGAATTGGTTATTATCAGTGTTGCTATAAATCTCTCGTATTTCCCCCAAAACGTAGCTAAATAACTACTTGGTTGCTAAATTGTTCCAAAGTTGAAAGCCTTACAGTAATGGGACTTGGGCTTGATATATTGAGCTGGGATTATTGCTTCCCAACAGTTATTGACTACGCTCTAGTCTTATATTGATTATGAAATCTGCATTTTGATCTTCCTCTGTATCTGCATTTGCATTTGCATTTGCACAGAGAATTTGCCGGATATCTGCATAATCATTTTAATGAGTAGAAATTATTTCAGAATATCCGTGTAGTCATTTTAATGAGTAAATCCTCAGTCATATCTGAAAAGTATCGGCCGGATGGATGAATGTATAATTATTTCAATGAGTAGGAAAGTATTCTGATGTCTTCATAGTCATTATAATACTAAGCAATACTTAATACTATTCAATTCTAAATACTAATTCAATAACTCTCAATATTTTGGGTCATTGGAATTATACGCCTTACTTATGAAAGTATTGGTAATCGAATGTAAATCCTGTTTTTTTTTTAAATTGGTTATATTTCTACTCTCGCACTTTAAATGAATTACTTGTCTTCTCTTTCATTTTAAACCATCACAAAGTATCACCCTCAGATATGGTCACCCCTTTTTTATTATTAAGTTATTCTAAAGGGATGGAATTACCCGATATCGGCAATGTAAAGTAATCCACTATGGCTCTGGGTTGATACCTATGAAAGAATTATCCTATTATATTTTGTATTTAAGGAAATTGCTTTATCTAATGCGCTAATGATAGTAGGCTATGTGGATTAACGTGATCTACATGGATCACAGGAGTGATAATAATGAAAGGGTTAACTTTCTATATTTCAAATGGGAAAAATGCTCACCCTTAATTGCAAATAGAGGGGATCCCGGGGAAATGCCTTGCTTCCCAGTCAGTCTATGTCTAATCATCACCCATCTTAATCCAAAAATCCCAAAT
>JABUQX010139991.1:27500-31789 GCA_015478945.1 Trachelipus rathkii
CTCCGCCCAACGAGATTGACAGTCAGAGAGAAAACCCTGACGTAATGAGATGGAGAAATCTGTAGCAGGAAAATGGCTCAGGAGCACAGCAGGAGGAATGTATTGGGCACACGACACCCTTTGTGCAGCCGCCTGTTTGGCTTCCCAAGAAGAAGAAGAAGAAGAAGAAGAAGAAGAAGAAGAAGAAGAAGAAGAAGAAGAATGTAGTTGAAGGTGGAGGTGGAGGTGGAGGTGGAGGTGGAGGTGGAGGTGGAGGTGGAGGTATAGGTGGAGGAGAAGGGGAAGGGGAAGGTGAAGGTAAAGGAGAAGGAGAAGGAGAAGGAGAAGGAGAAGGAGAAGGAGAAGGAGAAGGAGAAGGAGAAGGGAAAAGGAAGAAAAGGAAAGAGGAAAAAGAAAGGAAAAGAAAGCAAAAAGGAGAAAGAAAAGAGAAGAAGGAGGAGAAGGAGAAGGAGAAGGAGAAGGAGAAGGAGAAGGAAAAGGAAAAGGAAAAGGAAAAGGAAAAGGAAAAGGAAAAGGAGAAGGAGAAGGAGAAGGAGAAGAAGAAGAGAGAAGAAGAAGAAGAAAGAAGAAGAAGAAGAAGAAGAAGAAGAAGAAGAAGAAGAAGAAGAAGAAGAAGAAGAAGGTAGTTGGAGGTGGAGGTGGAGGTGAAGGTGAAGGTGGAGGTGAAGGTGGAGGTGAAGGGGAAGGTGAAGGTAAAGGAGAAGGAGAAAGGAGAAAGAGGAGAAAAGGGACACCTGCAAGGAGAAGGAGACGGAGAAAGGAGAAGGAGAAGGAGAAGGAGGAAGGCGGAGAGAGAAGGAGAAGGAGAAGGAGGAAACACTGAAGAATGAAGAAAGAAAGAAAAGAAAGAAGAAGAAGAAGAAGAAGAAGAAGAAGAAGAAAGAAGAAAGAAGGAAGAAGAAAGAACATAGAAAGAAGAAGAAAAAGAAGAAGAAGAAGAAGAAGAAAAAAAAGAAGAAGAGAAAAAGAAAAAAGAAAAAGAAAAAAAGAAAAAGAAAAAAGAAAAAGAAAAAAGAAAAAGAAAAAGAAAAAGAAAAAGAAAAAGAAAAAGAAAAGAAAAAGAAAAGAAAAGAAAAGAAAAAGAAAAAGAAAGAGGAAGAGAGAGGAAGAGGAAGAGGAAGAGGAAGAGGAAGAGGAAGAGGAAGAGGAAGAGGAAGAAGAGGAGGAGAGGGAAACTATAATTAAAGAAGAAGAAGAAGAAAGAAGAAGAAGAAGAAGAAGAAGAAGAAGAAGAAGAAGAAGAAGAAGAAGAAGAAGAAGAAGAAAGAAAGAAAGAAGAAGAAAAAAAGAAAAAAAAGAAAAAAAAAAAGAAAAAGAAAAAAAAAGAAAAAGAAAAAGAAATAGAAAAAGAAAAAGAAAAAGAAAAAGAAAAAGAAAAAAAGAAAGAAAAAGAAAGAAAAAGAAAAAGAAAAAAAAAGAAAAAGAAAAAGAAAAAAAGAGAAAAAGAAAAAGAAAAAGAAGCCATTATTATTATTATTATTATTATTATTATTATTATTATTATTATTATTATTATTATTATTATTATTATTATTATTATTATTATTATTATTATTATTATTATTTATGAAAGGAGCAACAAAATAAATAAAGTTATATTTTCAAATTTACAATATGTATTTTCTGTTTGCTTTGTTTATTCATTTGTTAACAGATATATAAATCAACTGAACACTTAGCGCAAAAAAACGAGAGAGAGAGAGAGAGAGAGAGAGAGAGAGAGAGAGAGAGAGAGAGAGAGAGAGAGAGAGAGAGAGAGAGAGAGAGAGAGAGAGAGAGAGAGAGAGAGAGAGAGAGAGCCAGGTTACCTGGCAGTTCGTCTTCCCCTTATGTATTGATTGGAGCTCTAAAGGGAGAAGAGGGATTGGATCTGGGAGAGGGTAGCAGTTAGGGGAAGGAAAAGAAGAAATGGGGGGAATATACATATGAAAAGAAAGGGGGGTAAAAGGCACAGAACGAGGCGGGGATCGCCCATCCCTCTTTGATAACGTGGAAGGGGGCAAGGACGAGGTGTGGACCCCTCATATAGGTGAAGAGACGGGAGCGCTCTCTTGTCTCTTATATAAAGGAAGGAAGGAAAAGGCAACAGGGTGGACCGGAAGTTTTGTGATTACTTAAAACAGAGTATATCGGAAGTTTTGATGTCGTTAGGAACAGAGGAACAGAGAAGCACAGTGGATTGATAAACATAGAATAACAAAATGCATGCTGCTTTCCTAAGAATAGTAGACACGACACTTTACTCTTACTCAAAGTAAAATAAACCTTAAGTCATATTAAAACTTAATTAAGGTATAATTAACTGACGCACAGGAATGACCAGAAAGTATGCTGCTTTCGTAAGTCATCAAAGTCATTTAAGTTATTTGATACATCGAAAACAGTCAAAGTCATGTTATACTGTAACTGTATATGACTTAAAGAGAGTTATGTTGTTATTTGAAGGCTTACACTTTTCTTCTCATTTTAAATAAGTTTGAATCTTTCTCGTTAAGACTTGTTGAAAAGCTTTGATAAAAATTTCCCAAATATATTTCTCTAAATTATGTTTCTGGTAAGAATATTGATCTGGATGTAATGGGAAAACAGACAGACTAATAGATCAAAGGATATTCTGTTAAATAGCCAATTCATTCATCAGAAATGAACAGACTGCCTTTATGTTATCAAGCAAGCAAAACGCAATGATGTCAATGACAATAAAGTAAATTAGGAATCATTCTGTCGATATATAGGAGGTCACAGAAGATATGCTTTAACAGAAAACACATTCAACATGATTTAAAGGTATTTATAAAGAAAGGATATGATGAAAAGTATGACTGTCGCTAAAAACAGGGATGATAGAAAATTATGCTGTTATCAAATCAAAATAAAGAAGTTAAGAATCAGCCACCGAAAAAAGTTAAGCTGTCTCTAGAAAAACCAAGTGAATAATAATTAATATTGCGCTAAGCGGTAGGCTTAAATTAATTCGGTTTTGAAAGGAAAAAAAAAATAGATCAAAGTTACTCTTCTCCACTCCCTTCCCCCCGCAAAAAAAGAAAAACAGTATACCGAAATAAAAAAGAAAGAACTAGACCTAAATTTAAGCTATTATTCAAATTGCTATGAAGAGCAAGCAATTTGAACACTAATAACATTGTAGATTGGAGGTAAGAGAGCCACTTAAAATTTGCACTTAATAGTGGCACTTACTCCATTTGCAAAATTCGTTGATTTACATAATTTCAATTAGCCCAATATTACAAGGATTGCATATTTACATCTTTATTTGTTTGTTTCGAGAAATCATTTTGTTTTATTTGCTTCACGCTTTGTTGTTTATTTGATTTACTTGTCTATTTTATGTTTTGCTGGATTAATAACTTAAATTCATGTTTACTTTGTTTTGTTGTGTTAGTAAGTGGATTTATTTTAACATTTTGTTTTATTGTCTGAGTAGCTTGAATTATTCTGTTTTTCCTTGTTTACTTTTTTTGTTGTGTTAGTAACTTCAATTCTCCTTTGTTTATTTTGTTCTGCTGTTAATAACTCGAGTTCTTTGTTTTCGTTTTTAATATTTTGTTGTGATTGTAAATTGATTTTTTTGTGTTAGTAACTTCATTCCTTTGTTTATTCTTTGCTTTTCTTAACTTTTTTTTGTGAAAGTAGCTTAGTTTTTATTTGTTTTTCTTTACTTTGTTTATTGCTGTGCTAATACTATATAGTTTTTATTTAATTTGTTTTGTTGTGTAAATAACTTAACCCTACTTGGTTTTCTTGTTCATTTTTTTGTTGCGTTAACAATTTGATTTTGTTTATTTTGTGTTTTATGAATTAGAACACTGGGAAAACTATATAACTACTTGAAACTTGACAGTTTAAGGTTTTCCTACCACCTAATGTAGGAGCATGCAAAACTACTTACAGAATGTTTAAAGTATTTATTAACTTCTTGGATAAACTACTTGTAATCATGATAGAAGAACTTATATACTACTGCTACCACCTAAAGTAAAGTAACCTGAATTTTTTTATTGGTTTCATTTTTTTCTGTTAGAAACTGTACATTTTGTTCAGTTTATTTTTTGTTTTTCTAGAAACATTAAATTTGTGTTTGTTTTCTTTGCTTCTATTGTGAGAGTAACGATATTTTGTTTACTTTGTGATTGTTTTTGTTAATAGCTTGAAGTTTTACTCTTTTTTTTTTAAAGTGTTTGTAAATTGATTTTTTAGCTTATTGTCCGTTCCTTGTCTTTATGTGTTTGTTTGCTTGATTTTAAAATTTAGCGGTTTCGTATTTATTT
>JABUQX010139992.1:0-7500 GCA_015478945.1 Trachelipus rathkii
CTGGGAAGCAAATGCTCTTTATAAAAAGGTGAAGGATAAAGGTCAGAAATGTATATCTCTTAGGTGGGTGATAACTGAGAAGATGAAAGAAGGAAAAATGGTGGGTAAGGTGAGGTTAGTGGCTAGGGGTTTCGAAGAAACTGGGAAGGATTTGATAACAGAGGCACCTACTTGTTCAGGTGAAGTGTTGAGATTGTGTTTAAGTGTGATTAAAAGGAAGGTTGGGGATGTCATTCTATTGATGTGAAAGCTGCCTATTTACAAGGTGATAAGATCAAAAGACGTGTTTATGTAACTTCTCCAAAGGAAGCGGAAGAAGTGGGTTATGTCTAGGAGTTGCAAAAGACCGTATATGGGCTAAAAGATGCTGCAAGGGCGTGGTATGATAAAGTTGTGGAAGTGATCAAGGAGCTGGGGGGAAAAAAGAGTATGCTAGAGCCGGCGTTTTTTATGTGAAAAAAAAAAAGGGTCGCTTTGTAGGAGTTATGTGCACGCATGTGGATGACTTTTGTTTCGGTGGATCTCAGTGGTTTCTGGATGTCATAAAGGGTTGAAAAAGAGGTTACAAATCGGAACAGAAGACGCAGGAGGATTTAAATATATCGGGGTGAATATTCAAGAACAAAAGGAGGGGGTGTGGTTGGAACAAAGGAAATACATGGAAAATATAGTGGTGCCGGATAAGAGGGAATTTTTTGGTGATAGAGATATGAAAGAGAAGGAATTGACTACATACAGATCTTTGGTGGGTCAGATGAATTGGTTATGTGGGCAGACGAGACCGGATATGTGTTTTGATGTGAGTGATAGGAGTAGTTTCTTTAAGGGGGGTAAGGTGGATGAAATGAGAAAGTTGATTAACATTATAAAAAGGAAGAAAGAGGTTGATTTAGGGGTATGGTTGAGTAAACTAGAGGGTAAGATTGTAGTGGAGGTATATGCTGATGCGTCATATGGAATGGAAGGTAGAGTACATCCTCAGGTAGGGTATATTGTGGCTTTAGTGGATGAGAAGGGGAACCAATTACGTGGAAATCCAAATGTGTGAAGAGGGTTGCTAGGTCTATGATTGAAGCCGAGGCGATTGGGTTTATAGAAGGGACAAATGCAGGGATATATGTGGAAGATTTATGGTATCAGTTGTATGGGGGCGAAAGACTTAAGGTGGTGGTGTATACGGATAGTAAAACTTTAAAGAATGCTATATATTCAGCTACCCAAGTTCAGAATAAATTTATGAGACAAGACATGGCATGGATACAATGGATTATGTTTGAAGAGAAAAGAATATCGAGAGTTGAATGGGTGGATATGAAGCACCAGCTGGCAGATGTGTTTACGAAAAGTCGAGTGGATGTAAGGGGAATAAAAGAGTATGTGGAAGGGAAAGAGATAGAGAGGGGGATGATATAAGATTGATTGTTTTTTTGTTTGTTTTGTTTTTCAGGTTGGATGGTTGGACGTTGCACTTTCACCCAGCTTATATTTGCAGTTTCTGCTTTGCACGCTTTTTGCACGTACATGCCCATTGTCCAGGAAGTCATAGATCACGCAAGAACATTTTTTGTTTTCCTTATTTTATTGTTATCACTAATATTTCATTTTCTTCTTTCTTGCAGTGTTTTCTGGACTGGCCTTTTAAATATATTTTATATTTATCTTTATTTAATATTCATGGTAAATTACCGGGGTCAGGATTTGAATTAACGTAGTGGTTTAAGAAGGGTCAGAGTTGGGAAAGTGTATGAGGTCAAAAGGAATAGGAGGGTTGGAACTGGTAGCTTTAGGGCAAAGTAGGGTACCCGTGGATCTTGCAGATAGCTGTACAGTTACTTCTTCCTCAGACTGTCACCTGAACACTCTGATTTCTTTTTATGTCCATCAACAAAACCTGTTATTTTAATAATCACATCAATCAATATTTCTAAAACTAGAACATAAGTAAGAAGTTATTTAGAGGTGGGTTAAGTTATGGTCAAGCTAAAATTTTCTGCATTTTTCACTGCTGCATATATATATATATATATATATATATATATATATATATATATATATATATATATATATATATATATATATATATATATATATATATATATATATATATATATATTTTATATATATATATATATATATATATATATATATGCTCTTATACTCTACCTCTTTCTTTCTCCTATATATATATATATATATATATATATATATATATATATATAAGCAATACCGGTATCAATTTTCTTTTAAATTTTGTATGATTTACAAATAATAGTAATAATAATGATAACTTAAATGTTTGGTTCAAGTTTGTCTTGTAAAAGCATAAAGATTATTATTATTATTGTTATTATTATTATTATAATTATTATTACTATCTATTACTTTGTTAAATATTTCGGAAAAACGTTTTATATAATAAATGAAAATATAAAATTGCAGAGCTCATATTGTAATATATTTTGAAGCCAAGAAGAGCCTTACGAATTTATATTTTAATTTATTTATGGTAAGGGTGTGAAGTGCAGTTTCTACTTTAAAAGTTGTTCTTCTGGTATGATTCTTAAAATTTTTTTTTTTTTTTTTTATTTTAATGTAGTAAAACGCTGCCAAGTCAAGCGGTCAAGCCCGCCCATTTCGTTGTAATTAGAAGAATGCATGTTACCTGCTAAAAGAGTATGAAAGGTGAATACATATTTAATACTTCTGAATAGTATTGTGTTCCTATTGGTGGAATGTGTATCCTAGTGTGTTTGAGCTCATATTTAATAGCATGTTTTCAGTTTGAAAGCCACTTTGCCTGTGGATCTTATTGAGCATGATGTTGTTGAAAGGGGTATATGTGGCAATCCATCATTTTGTCATCTGCAATTTACCGTTATGTCTATATCAGCTGTTCTTTGGTAGTGGTACCTGTGCGATCTAAATTTTTATATGTTACACTGTGCTTTGTTTAAACCAATGGTGTTTTAATCATATTTATTTATTTTAAATGGTTTATGGTAATAATAATATGGTTATTATATTTATTTTATCATGTGTTTTAAAATGTTTAGAATGTGTAGTAGTCATTAATAAGGTTAGCTGGAAGTGTCCCAAAGTTCACTGAGATTGATGACGTAAGTGATATATTACTATATTGTATTATTTTGTTTACATGGATTTTCTGACTCACAGTTTTAAAGTAACATTTTAATTTTATTGATAATATTTTGAAACTTTAATATTTATTTTATTTAAAGTAATATATTCTAGTATATTATTTTAGCGGTTGTTTGAAGCGGTAGCATATCTTTTGCAATTAATCTTCAGGTAATAATTATTATTATTAACTGAGGGAGAATTAGGATTGGATCTTTTGTATATTTTCGTTTGATTAATATTTTTGATAAATATATTAATTATAATTAATATTTATTTAATAATATTTTGATAGGTATTTTTTGTTTCTTTTTGTTGGTATTGTTCATTGTACCCCCGGTTCTCGTGAAGTAGTAATATTTTGCAAGACTGAGGATATAATACTCAATACGTTTAGATCTCATTTTAAATCGATACATTATTATTTTTCATAGAAATATTTTTGGTATTTGTAATGTTTTTTTTTATTTTATCTTTAATTATGCCTCTTATTTTATGATTTAGAAATATCTCATAAAATATTGTGGGTCATAATATTAGGTTCTTCTAATCCAAATTATTATTGTGTATAATATATTGAGAGATATCTATTTATTTATTTATTTTTTTTAATAAGTAATTGCATATATATTTGGTGTGTCAATTTATTCAAGCTTTATTGATTTTTTATTTGCCTATTATTTGATGTTTGAGTAACACTAAAAACGAACCCTTCGCACTGTGATAGTCCAGTTTTAAACATATGAGGATATTGGAGGTCAGCATATTTTGTGTAAGTATTTTAAGGATCCATCTTAATACTTTGGTTGAGACTCTACTATCACAGAGTGGCGAAAACCAATATATGTGTGTGACATCAGTTGGGGGCCTGGCCGAGAAATCATTCAAGTTAATCAAAGTAAGTAAGTTGACGTCACATAGCAATATATATATATATATATATATATATATATATATATATATATATATATATATATATATATATATATATATATATATATATATATATATATATATATATATAATTAAAATTATATATTTCAATCCAATGTTATAATTTTTGAGACATCTTGTGTATGTGTTCACTGTACTTTTCACGTGAAATATTGCCGCCAAAACTTAAAACAAATTTAATTTTTCTTGATAGGTAACAAATGTTTATTTTTATTATCACAAATATTTTTAGTATTTCATCATGGTAAAAATATTTGAAGTAAAATGTCTAATAGTTTTTATAAGAATTATTTACGCTATTTTCAAAAAATGCCAGTAAAGAGTATAATCAATGAAAATTAAACAAAAATTTTGAAATTTGTTTATGAACCAATCGCATGGCATTCTTTCAAAAACTGCAGTTGAACATTTTGAATTTTGAAGAGATATCCAGCAATTTGTCTGATAATTTAATGATCTATCTGACCTAGACCGTTTTTGCTTTTGTCATTTGTGCTTCCGCCGCTGTGTTAGGACAGTGCTTACAATAATAGTTTTAGTGTACGAATTTTGTGAAAATCGTCAGCGATTTTTTTGAAATTAACTTTTGTTTTACAAACAATTAGAATCAGCTGTTGTGTATGGGCAAATAAATGAAGAAATAAAAGATATCAATCATATTACAAATACTGATTTACTATTGTGATGGGAGTTGGATCTATTTGAAGAAATTATATTTAAAGTTTATTTTATTGAATGTAACATTCATCGCTCGGCTTCGCTTTCACGCCACCATAGTCTTGTTCATTCTTACAGATGTAATATCTTAAATTATTTCTCTACGATTTGTTCTAAGCTTTCTGGATAAAACGGTCCAGAAACCTCTGAGCATTTCTTATATTTTGTAAGCACAAATGCAAAAACGAAAACTGCTGTATTGTAAAGTCGTTTTCATTTTTGCATTTGTGCTTAGAAACTTAAGAAATGCTTGAGATTGCATTCATTTTTGACAAACTATGTGCGATAATCGTAAAAATGTCGACTTAGGATTGCCACGCAAAATGTAAACAATATAATACTATGGTAGGTCCATTTGAATTGATGAATGTTTCATTCAATAAAATAAACTTTAAATATAATTTCTTCCAGATGGATAAACCACCACAATAGTTGATCAATTATTTGAGATATAAGCCATTTGTTATGTTTTTATTTATGTTTATTCCAATCGATGGGCTCTATCACAACAGCTGATTCTAATTGTTTGAAGCAAAAAGTAAGAAACGTGAAATGCTCTTTACACAAAACTCAGTTAAAACTGTGTGTTATCTCTAAAGAGCAAGCACAAATGATGAAAACGAAAACGTATATTAATATATTTATATTGTGATATATATATATATATATATATATATATATATTGTATATATATATATATAGTATATATATATATATATATATATATATATATATATATATATATATATATATATATATATATATATACATACAGAGGTAAGTACAATCCGTTAACTGCTAGATTACCGGGAACTAGTTATTTTGAGTAACGGAGTAATGACTTATATTGCTTTTCCATGTAATGCAACCAGCCGTTATCTTTTTCTCAGTTACATTTAGTCCATTACATTTTGTTCGACTTTCTTTGAATGTTGATAGCCAATTGACCACTCCACTGCTAAAATCCTTTCTTTATAATATATATATATATAGATATATATATATATATATATGTTATATATATATATGAAAGATATATATAGTATATATAGATATATATATATATATATATATATATATATATATACATATGAGTATATAGATATATATATATATATATATATATATATAAATATAGGGGAATCTGCATAGAATAATAATAGAGATGGAAGCTTGCCAACTGAGAAATGGATGTGAGGAGAGTGTGTAGGGAACACTTCAAAAATCTGCATAACATTGGCAGTAATGAAGAGGTGATAGGAAATGTGTGTTGAAAGAAGGAATAGGTATTTTGAGGATGAGGCCATTAGTAAGGAGGTAATGGGGAGCAAGAAAGAGAAGAATGGTAAATCTGAAGGTATAGATGAAATTACCTGTGAAATGATCAAGAACGGAGGCGAGATGGTGATTGATTGGATTTGGAAGTTGTGTAGCAGTAATAATACCTTTATATTAGGGTAAGGGAGATAAGGATAACTGTTGGAATTATAGGGAAATTAGTTTATTAAGTGTAGTATGGAAGATATATACTGGTATTTTGGTCGAAAGAATGCGTCGTGACTGAAGGACTGATTGTGAAGAACAAGGTGTGTTTAGAAGTGGTAGAGGATGTGTGGATCGAATCTTTACATTTAAACAAATGATTGATAAAATGGGAGAAGAAGAATAAATTGTATTTAGGTTTTGGGGATTTACAAACAGGCGTATATGATATGATTAATAGGAAGCTCTATGGCAGGTGTTATTGATATATGGTGTTAGTAGGTCTCTGAATGGAATCAAAAGTATGTATGATGATAGTGAAGCGTGTGTAAGAATAAATTGTTGAAAGTGATTATTTTAATATTAATAGTGGAGTGAGGCAAGGATGTGCCATGTCTTCTTGGTTATTCAATTTGTATATGGATGGGGTTATGAAAGAATTAGAGGTGTGGGGGCAGGGGATGGTGTTAGAATGATGGAGAATGGAAGAGGAATGATAGCCTTCTACCTTATATGTGATGCTTGGTTTGTGTAAGGAATCTGAGTTTGAGAGTGATTGGTAGATTTGGCAGGATGAGTAAAAGGAAATTTTTGAAGGTTATGGTTGAGAGTGAGGACAGTCCTCAGTGTGAAGTTATGTTAGATGGTGAGCAGCTGGAACAAGTATCCTTAAATTTTTATATATGTGTTGGATGAAAAGGAACGGATGATGGATGTAGTAGGAAAGTTGTGAAATGTAGTAGTGGAAGGAAGTTCGTGGTTGCGTTAAATCGCTATGGAATGTAAGGGGACTAAGTCTTGAGTGCGCTAGGGTCTTACATGAGAGGGCATGTTTTTAACAATAATAAATATAATGTTGGAAATAATGCATTATAAACAAAGAATTAACAAGAGATTGGGTAATTAATGTCATAGTCAAAGCTAAAAGTAACGGAGTAACGCAATTCGTTACTTTTCCTTTCAAAGAAACGGAATAATGCGATAACGGAACTACTTTTTCTGAGTAACGGAGCAACGATAACGGAACTACTTTTTTAAGTAACGATGCTAATATATATATATATATAGAGTATATATATATATATATATATATATATATATATATATATATATATATATATTTCTGATATGTATTATGGTATATATATATATATATATATATATATATATATATATATATATATATATATATATATATATATATATATA
>JABUQX010139993.1:5000-15340 GCA_015478945.1 Trachelipus rathkii
ATATTATTCTTTAGTTTACTATGATATATATATATATATATGATAGCAGACGGTGATGATGTGAGTCATCATCATTGTCTGCTATATGAGATGTTTCTTTTTCAGTTGCAAAAGTATTTTATAAAAGTATTATATGATTGTTAATAAGAAATTTAGCATTTAAAATAGTAATAGAAATTGATGAGTGAAACAACAAGAGATATTGTGTGAGCTGAATATAAAGAAAAGAGTAGAATCAGATACAAAAAAAGAAGAAATATACCGTATAATAGAAGTGTTCTAAGAAATTATCCAGAAGGTATCATCGTGAGCAATTATATATTTCATTATTATTATATCATCTATTGTGATTCATTTAATTTATTATTATTGCGACACGACTTAAATATATTTCTGACGTGATAGGACTATACTGATATTACTAGACATTACTAACATACAACTAATCCATTATTATATTCATCATATATGATAATTTCATCTATTATATCATCAAGAATTGTATCACAAATTGATATCAACTTCATAAATATATCAGGTAATTATTCTATACTAGAGTATTGTTGTATTGTTAGATAGTTAGAAAGAATATTAGTGTGAGTTAATTTATTACAAATTGCATAAGTATTTGTTTACTTGTTTCGAGTTAACAGTGTGCAACTCTGCTAATAACAATGGGTGGTGATGATGATGAACCAAAGAGAGGGGAAGATTGTAGAATGATTGGGAAATGTCCGGTATTTTCCGGAAAAGAGAAAGATTATGAGAAATGGAGAAGGAAAGTGAGTGGTTGGGCCCAATTAAACAAGAACTTGAAATAAAAGGGATTAATTATAAGATTATATTTAGAGGGTGAAGCGGAGCAAATAACAAAGAATATTAGTATGGGAGAATTATCAAAAGAGGGAGAGATGAAGTTAATTTTATCAGCATTAGATAATAGGTATAAGTTGGACAAACGTGTGGAGAGGTTTAACAGTGTTCTGAGTGTGTTAAAAATTGATAGAAGAGAGGAAGAAAGCGTGAAAGAATTTGTGATTCGATATGAAAAAGTAATGAGTGAAGCAACCTGTTTAGGGATGAGTGAGTGGGGAAAAGACATAAAAGGTGCACATCTATTATATACTGAGAGGCTTAAAAAATGGGAAGAACAGATTATTATAGGTGGATGTGGGGAAAGTGAGTTAGAGTATGAAAACATCAGGAAGCAAATGTTACGAATATTTGAAGACAGAAAAGATGAAAGTGAAGATAGAAAGGACAGAAAGGAAAAGGAAGAAATGTGGTGGGAAAGAAACAGACAAGTTATGGATGACAGCACAGGAGCAGTGTATAAGAGAAGAGAAGCAAGTAGAAATGAGAAAGAACAAATATGGTGGGAGAGAAATAAACAAGTTATGGATGAAAACACAGGAGGAGTACATAAGAGTGAAACAATAGAAGGAATGGGAATAAAAGAAGAAAGAATAATTTGTTATAAATGCGGAGGGAAAGGACACATGGGTTGGCAATGATTAAAGAAGGGTGGTATGAGATGTTTCAAATGCATGAAGGATGGTCATATAGCGAAAGATTGTGAAGATCAAATGGTTTGTTTACGATGTGGGAGAAAGGGACATGCATCAACAGTGTCAGACAAGCGATGAGAATATAAGGAAATGCACTATGTGTCGTAAATGGGGACACGAGGAAAATGACTGCTGGTGGAATGAAAAAAGAGGAATGAAAGAAATGAAAAAAGGGGAATAAAAGAAATGAACAAGAAGGAGAAGGAGAATATATATATGAGTGAGAAAAGAGAAGTAAATAAAGATGTAGATGGAGAAAGAGAAGGAATAATTGAAGCAATTTTAAATAAAAGAACTAATAGTACAGTGAGTGGAAGAGTGGAAAAAGAATGACATAAGGAAATATTAGGTTATATAAGCGTAAATGACCATACAGAGATGAGAGAGAGTTTTGATGAATTAGATTATAGGGGAGAAAAATATTCGATAGAAAACAATAAATATAAAAAGGGAAAATGGAATGAAGTGATGAGTTGTCAAGGGGAAAACAATAACAGAGAGAGTAAAACAGAAAATATACAAATAGGAGAATATGGGGAGGGTTACATAGAATATAGTAGGAATGAATATGGGGGTGTAGTGGGTGATGAAGAAGAAGAGGAAAACATAGAACAAGGAGAAGGTTGTGACATAAGTAGATTAGAGAGGAATGAAAGAGGGAAAATGATCAATGATAAAACACAACAAAGGTAAATAATTGCAAATCATGAGTCAAACAGAAGTGAGGAAATAGTGAATAGATGTGGAGATATATTAAGAAAAGAACTCATGGAAGAGAAATTAACTGGGGAAAGAAATGTAAGTGTAAAATGGTATTTTGATAGAAGGAAAAGAATGTACAGAGTATAAGGGTGGGAGTGGATCCAGCAGTAATTAAAGAATCAAAGAATCATCAAGAAAAATATGTTGAATAAATGAAAGTGAGTAGATTGAGCAGATGGATTAACGAATGATTAATTGTTGGAGGAATATTAGGGGGATGAGAGAGAGAGAGAGAGAGAGAAGAGAGTGGTGTGAGATTGATAGCAGACGGTGATGATGTGAGTCATCATCATTGTCTGCTATATGAGATGTTTCTTTTTCAGTTGCAAAAAGTATTTTATAAAAGTATTATATGATTATTAATAAGAAATTTAGCATTTAAAATAGTAATAGAAATTGATGAGTGAAACAACAAGAGATATTGTGTGAGCTGAATATAAAGAAAAGAGTAGAATCAGATACAAAAAAAGAAGAAATATACCGTATAATAGAAGTGTTCTAAGAAATTATCCAGAAGGTATCATCGTGAGCAATTATATATTTCATTATTATTATATCATCTATTGTGATTCATTTAATTTATTATTATTGCGACACGACTTAAATATATTTCTGACGTGATAGGACTATACTGATATTACTAGACATTACTAACATACAACTAATCCATTATTATATTCATCATATGTGATAATTTCATCTATTATATCATTGAGAATTGTATCACAACAAATTGATATCAACTTCATAAATATATCAGGTAATTATTCTATACTAGAGTGTTATTTTATTGTTAGATAGTTAGATAGAATATTAGGCTATTAGTATGAGTTAATTTATTACAAATTGCATAAGTATTTATTTACATGTGTTTCGAGTTAACAGTATATATATATATATATATATATATATATATATATATATATATATATATATATATATATATATATATATATATATATGCTGCTGTGTTATATATATTTAACCTTATATATATATATATATATATATATATATATGCTAGGCCTACAGCATATATAAATCGTCAATATATATATCCATATAGGTTAAGGCCTATGCCATCGATGATCCATATGGATTAACCCACTTAGTTTACATCCTACTAGTTCAGTTTATAATCCTCAAGTTAAGTATATATTCAAATCTGTGTATACTTGCTAATCTTATTGTAACCTGAGCTAGAGAGGGGTCCTAAACACCTAGAACACAGGCTTCAACCTCTAACCTATATGGATCATTGATACAGTATAACTAAACTAAACTAGATTGATCAACATTGCAGTAAAATCGAGTATATATATATATATACATATATATATATATATATATATACTATATATATATATATATATATATATATATATATATATATATATATATATATAATATATATATATACCATATATACAGGTGAGCACCGTTAATGAGAAATTAGCATTGATTGTTAATTCTTAATCGTTAACAAAAAAAAAAGTGCTTGGCGTTAATCATTAAAAAGCGTTGCTCGGTAAGAAATAGCGGAAGTTACGTTAATGGGTGCGTTAACCGTCAAATTTTTTTTATCAATAACACTCACAACCGCTGCATATCAACCACCAAGCTACAAATTTAATCCGCTAGCGCAAATGACGCAGATGAACATAGGCGCAATCTTTAAAGTGAGAAATTAAATTCAGCAGCAGGAGGAAACACAGAAGATGGAAGAGAGTTCCACAAGAACAGTGGTGGAAGGAAAAAGGGAAGCTTTACCACAGCAAGACTAACCTGGTGTTTTTAATATCTACACAAAACACAAGGCGCGAATACAGCACCCCTTGTGCTACCCCAGGGCGTTGTAAAGGTGAGGTGGCCCAAAAGTTCCTCGAACACACTGCCGCTGCGACACCTATAGAAGAGAGATAAAGCACCAACATCACGCCGCAAAGATAGGAGGTTCAAGTGAACTGGAAAGTACATAACAGTTTATAAAGCCTTTTTGGCTTTTGACTCTACCCTGTCCCAAAAAGCCGGGTTAAACCCAGAGCCCCACGAATATGAGAACGGTACTCATACAAGGCGGATGAGACCCTTGTATAGCTGGAGGTAACTGAGAAGAGGAAAAAAGTCTCGCCAGTCTAAACAGAACTCCCAGAAAGTTTCTTTGAAGCCACCCCATCAACCTCGTTGTGATGTGAGGTTTAAAGACATTTTTATGTTAAGGCCAAGGATATTTATATTGTCAACAGAGACGAAGAACCGTCAAAAGAGATAGGAAAGTTAGAAGGAGTATTTAGAGAGGGAGATTTGTAGAAGTTGGAGTTTTTAAAAGAAAATTGAATTTCACAAGGTTGAGACGACCACCCGCAATTCTATCTAGCAGCGAGAATAGAATGGGAAAGGCAGGCAATTCCAGAAGTAAAAGATGGAGCAGAATTGAAAATGAGTTGAAGAATGAAAGGGTAGAGTCATCGGCATGTGAGTGGATGAGTTAGAATTGCAGGTGAGAAGATCATTAATGAAAAGTAGAATAAAGTAGGAGATGAGAGGAAACCCCTGGGGAACTCCACTATTGACAGAAAAAAGAAAGAAGTCGCTCCATCAGCCTTAGCCGATGTTTAGCGACTTGAAAGAAAACTGAACATAAGTAAGCAAAGAAAAGGAGGAAACCCAAGGGAGGTGGTGAGCAATGATGCGTGCCATACCGGTCAAATGCTTTGGATATGTCCAGCGCCACTAAGCAAGTCTGCCAGTAGTTCCTAAGAGCGGAAAACCATACATCGGTTAAATAGGAAGTATACCGCCAGTAGACTTTGAACACCAAAAGCTGTACTAGCGATCGGAAGAAGAGAAGGAGATTTCAGATGGTCTAAGAGTGAGAGAGTTGAGGGTTTCAAAGATCTTAGATAGAATAAAAGTGAGAGTTCTATAGGGGCGATAGTTAGAAGGAGGATCAGAGCTGCTTCCTTTTTCGGAGAAGGTTGGACATGCGTGCTTCCAACACTGAGGAAAGGGTACTGTAATAAGACATAGAGAATATAGTTGAACGAGGGTGGGTGTCAGCACGTAAGCACATTCCTCAAAACTCGGGTTTTTCCAAACCTGTGTTAAACATTACTAAACTGGATAATAACCGAGTAAATATAAACACATTTTTAGCCATCGACCATTGAGGGAAGCGTTTAGGAAATTTTGAAAAAAAAAAAAAAAAAAAGAAGTTTATCTCTTATCGAAAACGAACCTAATACAATTTAAAATCTGATAAGAAAATATTTTATAAACTTCGTAAATTAAGTTAACGGTTAGCGGATGTAGGAAATTTTAACTTCGTTAATAGAAATCAAATAGATTCTAAAGGTTAAAAGTTAATAAAATTTAACGAGTTAATTAACGGATTAACGCTTTAACGTGTTAATGCCCACCTTTGTATATATATATATATATATATATATATATATATACTATACTATATATATATATATATATATATATATATATATATATATATATATATATATATATATATATATATATATATATATATGGGGATATATCGATGGCCAGCCTCTAGAAGAGACACAATCCATATCTCAAAAAACTACAATAGCTACAGCAACAAGGAAAAGGAATACATTGTTTGAATCCTGGTAAGAATTTTTAGTGCGGAAAATGTAAAAAAAAAAAAAAAATCTCTCAAACTACAATAGCTATAGGGAAAAGGTATACATTTTTTCGAATCGTTGTAAAAAAAAAAATTTTAGTTTGGAAAATGTAATAAAAAAAAATTTAAACAAAATTGGCTATTTTTTTAGGGAGCTCGAGCCGGCGGGGGACATAGTATCTATATATATTATTTGTAAAGGTATTACACGGCAATGTAGGGGGCTCGAGCCGACGGGGAACACAGGGACGTTTTCCATACCCCCCCGTAGAAGGGCGGAGGAACACGACACCCAAATACCAAAGAGCAGGGGTTCCGGAGACCCTCGGAGAGAATGATCCTACCCGGAGGCCAAAGACCCCGACTCCTGCCATCGGTGCGGTATACCCTTGGGGTATTCTTTAGTTAAAAAACAACAAAATTTAATAGAAAGTCTATTTATTTAAACGAGTAACCAATAAGTCTCTAAATAGTAGTTCTACTCGTATGTATTACTATAATTATTAACAATTTTTTTTATTATTATTTTTACATTTTCCGCTCTAAAATTAGACTAGCATTCCAGCAATGTATTCCTTTTCCAAGGTAGCTGTTGTAGTTTTAGATATGGATTGTGGCTCTTCTAGAGGCTGACCGATATCGATATTTATCGATATATCGATATCGAGAACGGCGCGGCCACAATGTAAACCTTTACCATATATATATATATATATATATATATATATATATATATATATATATATATATATATATATATATATATATATATATATATATATATATATATTTATATATATATATATATATATATATATATATATATATATATATATATATATATATATTGGATTATATATAATATATCGAACTATGTAAAAATTGATATATCGAATATCGATAATTTTCTAGCGATAATATCGAAGGTAGTCGATATTTAGCTGCATTTAGAAGCCCGACTGCAGCCCAGTTTGCAAAATCGATGACTCAAGCGCTTTCCGGTGAAAAAAATTACATTAACCACAGAGAACAGGAAATTTGAGTGCACCGGAAACGGCCGAATGCGCCCGTCGGATCAGCTGACAATTGTAAACAATGCCAGAGTTCCATCCGTTCGGTCTTACTTTTTTTTTGGTTTTTTACTTTAAAAAATGTTTAATATTATTATAAATTGGAATTTATTTCAGGCAGAGATAGAAAGGAGGAAAAGAAGGTATGTAAATTTGTAAAGATAATACTTGACTTATTGGTAATTCCACTCTTCTTTAAGAATAAAATCATCTCTCTCTCTCTCTCTCTCTCTCTCTCTCTCTCTCTCTCTCTCTCTCTCTCTCTCTCTCTCTCTCTCTCTCTCTCTCTCTCTCTCTCTCTCTCTCTCTCTCTCTCTCTCTCTCTCTCTCTCTCTCTCTCTCTCTCTCTCTCTCTCTCTCTCTCTCTCTCTCTCTCTCTCTCTCTCTCTCTCTCTCTCTCTCTCTCTCTCTCTCTCTCTCTCTCTCTCTCTCTCTCTCTCTCTCTCTCTCCCCAGCAAAAAATTTGATCGGGATCCACATAGAGTTCCAACTGGTTCCAATATGGCAAGTTGGAAATTTCTCATTGGATCCATATCCTTTTTCATTTGGGATTTGAAGTTTTTTAAGGTACGGAATTTGGATTTTCCAAAAGGAATTTTCCAACATTTCTGGTAGGGAATTTCTTGTTAAAACCACTATAACCCTATCAATTCCCATGAAATCCAGATCTTTTTCCATATGAAAAAATGTGGAAAGTTCTATGTGGTAATTCGGAATTTCCAAAAGGAATTTCCCAACAATACCAGCCTGGAATTTCACTTGGAACCACTAAAACCCTATCAATTTCCAGCTGAATCCAATCTGAAATATACATTAAATTCTGAAAGGAAAATACCCAAAGGAAATTTCCCAAAAAGTTCATATGAACCCAAGAATTTTCCAAAAGGAACCTGTTAAAACCCTTTAAATATCCAATTGGAAATTCTTCAATTTCTAAAAAATTTATTTTATATATATATATATATATATATATATATATATATATATATATATATATATATATATATATATATATATATATATATATATATATATATATATATATATATATATATATATATATATATATATGCAGGTGTAGTAGGAAAGTTGTGAAATGGCAGGGTGGGCTGGTGCAATGAAATCGTTGGTGAATGTAAAGGGACTAAGTCTTGAGGTCGCTGGAGTCTTACATGAGGGTATGTTGTTACCTGTGTTATTGTGGTAGTGAGACTATGGTCTGGAATAAGAAGTATAGATCTAAGTTCAATGTGTTCAGATGGAACAGCAAGGGGGCATACTAGGTGTGAGAAGAATTGATAAATAGAGGAATGAACGTATTAGATAGAAGATGTGGTGTGGAAAGGGGTAAATGAAGAATAAATGAAAGTATGTTGAGATAGTTTGAGGTCGTCATATGGAAGGATGAATGATAGTCAGTTGGTTAAGCGGAAGTATAGTGGCGAAGTGTGTTAGGAACCGACCGGCTAGAATTGAAAGTGCGTTGAGGTCTGTGAACAGATAATACAGAAGAGAAATAAGGATTTAGCAGAGAACGAAATAAAGTCACAAAGTGAATAAAGTTGTGAGGTATAGTTGTAGCCCTATAGGCAAGGATGGGCTGCCTGACGATCTACCATAGTGAGGTTCCATCCTGTCCCATGAAGCTTTGGGGTGGATTTTCTGACTGCGATGAGTTCTCGCTAATTAAGGCTGGTCTTTCTTTTCGACTTATGTCATGCTCTTCTACTGCTTTTCTTTTCCGATGCTCATCACGCACCTTACTCCCATTCTTGGGAAAATAAAGGAAGATAAAGAAAGAAAGAAAGAATATATATATATATATATATATATATATATATATATATATATATATATATATATATATATATATATATATATATATATATATATATATATATATATATATATATATATATATATATATATATATATATATATATGCCATAGTAAGGGTCCGTCGCTGTCCCGTGAAGCTCTGGGGTGGATTTTCTGACTGCGACGAGTTCTCACTAATAGGTATAGAGGGTGCGGTAATGGCTGGCCTTTCTTTTCGACTTGTGTCATATTCTTCTACTACTTTTCTTTTACGATGCATATCACACACCTTACCCCTAGTCTTGGGGAAAAGAGAAAGATGAAGATAAGATAAGAAGATATATATAGGTTTCTTGAAAATTCTATTTTTGCCGCTCTGGAAAGAATTTACCGGTGGGGTCGCCTCAACCTTGTGAAATTTAAATTTTTTAAAAATTCAATTTCTTCACATTTCCCTCTCAAAAACACTTCTTAACTTTCCTATTTGCTTTGACGGCTCTCCCGTCTCACCTGTTCACAACATAAACATTCTTGGGCTCAACATAGATAAACTGTCTAGGATCTTATATCACAACGGTTGCTAAGGTGGTTTCAAAGAAACTGACATTTCTGTTCAGGTTGTGGAATTTTTTTTCCTCCAAACAGTTACTCCAATTGTTTAATGGACTTATCCGCCCTTGTATGAAGTACTGTTCTCACATTTGGGTGGAAGTGCTCCGGTTCCACCCTTCTTCTGGATAGGATTGAGTCTATAACACTAGAAACTAATAAACTTTCCCCTACTTTCAAACTCTCTCGATCCACTATCATCTGCGGCATGGCGTTGACTCACTATCTCTCTTCTACAGGTACTACAGCGGCAAATTTCAGAGGGAGTTGGCATCCCGCACAAGGTCGTCCTCGTAGCACAAGGGGTGCCCTGCTCTCTTACGAATTATGTGTGAATATTGGGAACCCCAGGATTGTTCGTTGTGATACCTCCTTCTTTCCAGTCACCTCTCTTCTGTGGAATTCTCTTTCATATGTTTTTCCTGCTGTATTTAATCTCCTTCTTTTTAAAACCTTGTGCTCACCTCAGGGATCTGCGTAGGGTTAGGCTTTGATTTTAGGTACCGTATGTTTTATCATTATTTGTTATTTTAATCTACCCAGCATGAAAAAGGAGCTCTGCCGTGAACGATTAGTGGTTATCTGTAAAAAAAAAAAAAAAAAAAAATTTTATTTATAAAATATTAAATAAATAAAATATATAAAAATAAAATATATATATATATATATATATATATATATATATATATATATATATATATATATATATATATATATATATATATATATATATATATATATATATATATATATATATATATGTATATGTATATGTATAGACTGTCATTTTTAGGCATGTTAAGAATTGTCGATGAGTGGCTACTTACATCCCTCTATATATATATATGTCTCATA
>JABUQX010139994.1:0-2500 GCA_015478945.1 Trachelipus rathkii
TTGGTACTTCGTTCAGACGCTCAGGAAGGAACTGGGTGTTTTGTACGTTTTCGCATTTATCATGAAACGCTTTCGCGTTTTTCGTGCCGCTTCATCATATATATATATATATATATATATATATATACTCATACGAGGATACTCTGAAAAGTGTTCCAAATATGATGGATGTTAAAATCAAGCTGAGGGGCTGCTTGGGGTGGGATGCGGTATGGTACGTCGTTTATTTAAGACTCAGTTAGTAGGGGCCTGGATGGAAAGGGGAAAGAGGTAAGGAAGAAATTGTGAAAAAAGTGAACAACATTGTGGCTACCAGGAAAAAGAAATGTTAAGATCTGCAAACAAATCAGTTGAATGTGAACAAGATGAAACGAACAAATCTGTGGAGCACAAAATGAAGGCACTTTGTTAGCGGTATTTCAGTAGTTCAGAGAAGTATGTGGATGGCCGGGAGAACCGGGTATCAACGTGAATGGTGGAATGAAGAGGTGTTAAAAGTAAAAGCGTGGTTGAATACTTCGCTCGCTTTCGTCGAGAGATCTCAAAGGTTAAATCTCAAAGGAGAAACATCCCGTTTTCTAAAGGCATCGAATCGCTCTTTCGTTAGGATAGATCACGGGAACTAAAATCGCTTTATTCTGGAAACGAAAGATAAAGGATAAGTAATTATGCTTTTAAACATTGGCAATAATAAAGTGTCGATGAATAGGTTTCCATAGTCTCCATCGTGGCCTGATATAATGTAAGGTAGAAAAAGTGAAGAATATAAAAGTAGAAATCTACAGAGCATGGTAGGTTTTTAAATAATCAGAAATAGAAGCAGGAATAGTGATGAATAGATTTAAGGCTATTGGCAACAAAAACGTTTATAAGAGAGCATGTTCCGAAGGTGAAAGGAAACAGTATAGTTACCACTATATAACTGTAAGAAGAAGAGAAGTATGGAACTATTAGGGAATTAGTTTATCAGTATTGCCAGGAAAAGGTATATATGCTGGTGGCCTGGATCCAAGAAGTACGTCGAATGACTGAGAAAGGGCTGATTGGTGATGAACAAGGTGCATTTAGAAGTGGTAGATGTGTGGATCAAATCTTTACATTGAAACAAATGATTGAGAAAATGAAAAAGAGTCATTGTATTTAGGTTTTATGTATTACAACAGGCGTATGACGGGATAATAGAAGCTCTGTAGCGAGTGTTAGTGATATATGGTGGTGATGGTAGGAATGGAATCCATTATGTATATATATATATATATATATATATATATATATATATATATATATATATATATATATATATATATATATATATATATAACTATATATATATATATATATATATATATTGATAGTAAAGCGTGTGAAAGAATAAATGGTGGAGATTGAATAGTTTAATATTGATAGAGTAGTGAGTCAGGGATGTGTTGTGTCTCCTGGGTTATTTGTTGTATATGGATGGGGTTCACAGAAAGGGCTAGAGGTGGGGGTGCACAGGAGGAAGGTGTTAGAATGATGGAGGAGGAGAATGGAAGGGTGGGGAGGGTGCCCTACCTCTTGTATGCGGATGATTTGGTTTTGTGTGGTGAATCTGAAGAGTTTGAAGAGGGGCTATCAGTGTGTGTAAAAGAAGTGGTTTGAAAGTAAATATAGATAAAAGTTAGGTTATGGTAGTGAGAGGAAAGTTCGCGGTGTGAAGTCATGTTAGATGGTGAGCAACTGGAACAAGTATCTGGGTTAAATGTTGGGATATATGTTGGGATGAACAGGGAGACGGATGGTCCTGCAGGAATGTAGTAGGAAAGTTGTGAATGTGGTAAGAAGTTGGCTGGTGCTATTAAATCATTGGTGGATGTGAAGGGATTATGTCTAGAGTGCTCTAGGGTTTTGCATGAGGGTATGTTGTTACCTGTGTTTAGCATGTATAGTAGTATATGGTCTGGAACAAGAGGTATAAATCTAAGGTGTACAGTGTTTAGATGGACAATCTTTGGGGCGTGTGTTAGGTGTGAGAAAATTGATAAAATGAGATGAACGCATTAGAGTGTTATGTGGTGTGAAGAAGGGAGAAAATAAACGAGAGTTCATTGAGATAATGGTTTGGTCATATGGAAAGGATGGATGATAGTCGGTTGGTTAGCGGATGCATAGTGATAGTGTACTGGGAATCAGCTACAGAGATATCAAAAGAAGTAGTTGAGTCAGGAGAGGAATGTAGGGTTTGGCGGTGAAGAAAGGAGTTGGAAAATAGGAGGTGAATGGCGGGTTTTGTGGTGGGTATAGTTGTGGGCTTTGCCCGGGGATGAATCCCACATTGAGGTCTCATGAAGCCGCAGGGTGAATTTTCTGATTGCGACGATTTCTCATTGGGATTATAAAGGTAACGGTTTTTTCTTTTCAGAAATTGCGTAATGCTCTTCAATTTTCTGTTCGGTGTAAGCGCCCCAATCTCTCTCCTCTCTCTCTCTCTCTCTCTCTCTCTCTCTCTCTCTCTCTCTCT
>JABUQX010139994.1:5000-15569 GCA_015478945.1 Trachelipus rathkii
AAGTTTGCCACACTTCTAAGTTCTAACTTTTAAGAGAATTAAAAAAAAATGCCTGTTCCTGTTCATGAGCGATAGGCGCGAATTCGGTTGCGCCGCTGCCAGATCCGCCTTTAAAAAATTTTGCGCCCTATGCGCCTTGCGCTTCTGATTGAATGGTGCGCCATGGCACAGGCGCATGGAAAGCGCAACTCGGTGGCGAAACGCATAACTTTATTAATATATATATATATATATATATATATATATATATATATAATAATAATAATATATATATATAATATGTAATAATATATATATATATATATGTAATATGTATATGTATGTATATGTATATATGAACGATCTTGTGTTTGTTCAGGAGCGTGGCTTATATTCAGTTACAGAAGTAAACCGCCTGTTTCGATGAGGATGTTGGTGTTACTCAGTTCTGGGGCATATCAGAAATTGCCCACGACAAAATTCACATCTAATTGACCTACTGTATATATTTATACTGTTGGCCTAATTGTTATGGTTTTCTGAGCGTTATTTTCAATATTTTTCTTCAAATGACAAAATGTACCTCAAATATGTAAAGAAATAAGGCTAGCTGTGTTTGGAGTATCATTTTTTTGTGTGTTTGTTCTCCACATCCACATTTACCACTTTTTTTGAGGGAATACCAAGCTATTAGAGAATTTTAGAGTCAGCTGCTACAAGACTTACCATTATATATTGCCCTCAATGGGATCATTTAGGATTTTCAGAGATTTTGTCTGAAAATGTTATTTAACTAATAGCTGTGCCTAAGTGATATGAATTGAAACATTTAACGTTTTTCAAAGATATTTAAGCTTTTGTTTTTTTTTGAAGAATTAAAAAAAAAAAAGTATTTGAGAAATAGTCCAGCTGAGGTGGACTGTTTTAACTATTGCATTAAAACTAAACATAATTTACAAAAATGAGTATACTGCCATATAGGCTACAAGTAAAGCTGCAGGTCCTGATGGTGTATATGATAGAATTCTGAAAGAGGGTAACCAGCATTGCAAATTCACTGTATTTGACTTTTCAAAAGATCTTTATATGTAACATTTGGTAGGGCCAGTTGGAAAGCAACATGTTGTGTTTGTCTATAAGAAAAATGTGGTAAGGGAAATTTGGAAGTTATAGGCCAGTTAGCTTAACATCTCTGGAAAAGTCACTTAAAAGTCATATAGAGAAATATTTGGATGGTAACAAGATATGCCTATTGGCCTGACTTCCATGTTTAGAAAGGTTAGATCTTGTCTTACAAACTTTTTTAAGTTTGAATATATTACTGACCTCATTGACAGAGGAGATCAGTTGTCATCTATATATATTTGGGCTTCAACAAAGCGATAAGGTTCCCCATCTAAGGCTGATGAAAAGTTTGTGGTATAGATGGAGTGGTATATGGTTGGATTAAAAAGTGGTTGGAAAAACGCAAAATTTATTAATATTTTTAAGAAAATTAATGTCATTCATGGGAGCATCAATCATGAGCCTGTAGAGACTGTCTGATCAGCCACTAACCAAACATGCTCATGCAAATCACAAAGCACCCTAGGGCTTGATAAAATTACTGTAACTAAGAAAAAAATTTAGTGAAAAATAATGATATATATATGATACCCAAGCCATCCATAATAACTATGTTATGGTCACACATGCAGTCTAATATTAATAACTACTGTAGCTAAAACCCACCAGCGGCTTTCTAAATATATTATATGATGATACCCAACCCATCCACTTATAGGCCTACCTATCCAGCCCTTTGCAATGGTAGGTGAGTCACACTCCAACAGCCTCTTGTGGCAGACCATTTAACAACCTATTACTGGTCATGCTTTAATATGCCAATTTTCTTATTATGCCCCTGGTCACCTGTCCATGCTACTATGAAAACTTTTATTGGTCTCTGTATCAATAGATCAGCAATGCTTTTGTGGAGCTTGTATCCGTCCCCTCTGAAGTGCGCTTTCTATAGAACGTTTCCTAACTCCTTCAGCCCCTCCTCATAGACATAGCTCTTACCCTCAAACTCAGAAATCATCCTTGTAACCTTGTTTGCCCTTGTTGCACTTTCTCTAGCATATCTAAGTCTTTCTTTAAAATAAAGGCCCCAAACTTGTGCCATCCTCTATTACTGGCCTAACATGGCTATTATACGGTTTACTTATAACTTCCTTGCTCTTGTAAGCAACATTGCGATTTATTATGCTGGCACCTTATTAGCTTTATTATTTGCTTGCAAGCACTGATTAGCTACTTTCAAATTACTGCTTATAATCCCACACACCTAAATCTTTCTTGGTCCACAGACTCAAAGCAATCCCATATCTTAGTTAAAACTTTTATTTGAGTAACCTAGGTGAAGAACCTTACACTTTACTATTAAATTTATTTGCCACTTATCTGCCCACCAGAAGTTTATCAGATCATTTTGAATCTTTATACATCCTTCACTATTCCTAACTGTGTGGTGGCCACTTTGGTATCATCTGCAAACTTAGAAACCTTGCATTTTAAGTCAATGGTCTAAATCATTTTATATATAAGGAACAATAGGGGCCCCAGCACCACTTGAACCCTGTGGGACACCACTCTTCACTATTTCCGATGATTGCATTTAGTTGTACACACTGTTTTCTATTTGTGTTCCTCTTAAATCCAACCATGTACCACTCCACCTATACCACATTGCAATAACTTAACTTCTTCATCGGCCTTATGTGGGGAACCTTATCAAAGCTTTGCTAAAGAATCTAAATATACAATATCAACTGGATCTCGTCGGTCAAATTCTATAAATTCTAAAAGGTTTGTCTGACATGACCTACCCTTTTTGAAACTGTGCTGGGAGTCAATCATACAATACCTTGTTTTCTTCAAAATATTTCTCTATATGACCTTTCAGTAACTTTTTCAGAACCTTTACAACCAGAGAACTGGCCTATCATTTCCCAAATCTTCCTTACTACCTTTCTTATAAATATACACTACAATATATGCTGTTTTCCAGTCATCTGGTACCTGACCAAATGTTAGTTAAAAATCAAATACAGTGCCTTTTGCAATGCTGGTACTACCCTCTTTCCAGAATTCTACCATATATACCATCAGGGCCTGCAGCTTTACTTTGATCAATATGATCTAATAAACGTTTAATATCTTTACATCAAATTCAAATTCTGTAAGTCTATTTGTTATATGCATACAAGAACTATTAGTCGCAAACTATTATCTAATCTTTCCTCAGTAAACACTGAAGCAAAATAGGCATTGAAAATGTTGACCAACTCATATCCCTAGACTGCTGGTGCTGTAGATTTTAATTGCACCAATTTACCCAATCTTTTTTTTAAATTCTCGGCTAAAAACTATTCAGGTTCTTATGTAAAAACCTTGATAAATAAATTTCTGCCTCTTTTATTTTGCCTTTCTTATTGACTGGTTAAGTTCATTTCTATTTTTTCCTATAATTTTTAATCATCTTCCCTATTACTACCTTGAATATTTTAAAACATCGCTTTTCATTAATTTTCTCTTATCTCTATTCCACCAAACAGGTTTTTTCTTCACCACCCTAAGGTCTATCTTTAAAGCATACTGACTGAATATTCATTAAAATATTCTTAAACTGTTAATGATCAATAAGTTTTTGTCTAGAAATTCTTTATCCCAGTTAGTTGTATTACAATAATTATGCGGCGCAATTTTTTAAATCACCATTTCGGAATCTAAGATCTTTTCCTTATTAACTTGCAATTTGGGCCCAAATAATCACATTCACATTAAATCTAATATGGTCACTAAGTCCTAAATTTCTCCAACTCTAACCTCATCCACCATGCTTTCATCGTTAGTTAATATTAAGTCTAATGGTGTCGTATCTTGTGGGTTCTTTGACCATCTGGGTCAAAAGTTATCTAGTATATAATTTATGAATGCAGAACTACTATGGTCCATATTGGACAAGGAATCCTGCCAGGAAAATAAAAATCACCCATTATGACTATACCTTTTTCTTTACATGTTGTCTATTAAATCAAATTGTTTATTCGTGAATAATAAATAATTTGTTGATATTATTTTCTGGCAAATGTTTGTAGTTTTCATACAGTCATCGTCTACTTTGGACTGGTGAATTATCCACATTTACCCTTTTTTTGAGAATACCCAGGCTATTAGAAATTTTAGAAGTCAGAAGCTGTGCTGCAAGACCACATGTGCCCTCACTTTATATTGCCCTCTATTTAGTTTTCAGAGTATTTTGCGAAATAAAGTGTTTAAATGAATTGCTTTGACTTATAACATAAATTTTCTTGTCTGGATTTTTCAAGAATCTTTAAACTTCTTTGAAGGATTTTTTTTTTTTTTTAAAGGATATAAGTCTATAGGTAATGATTTAAGTAATAATCCAGCTGAGGTGAATGAACTTTATGTAACTATTGCATTAAAACTATAAACATATAATTTACAAAAATAGTATCTTTACTATGAACCATATATTGATACAGTATTGCAGTTCTGATAGTAATATGATAGAATTCTGGAAAGGGTAGTGGTGCAAATGCATGTATTTGACTTTTCAAAGAGATCTATATGTAATGTTGGTGGTGAAGAACTGAAGACTGGAAAGCTTGGCATATGTTGTGTTTAACTATATAAAGAAAAAAGTAGTAAGAGGAAGGATTTGGGAAATTATAAGTCAGTTAGCTTAACATCTCTGGTTGTAAAAGCTTTGGAGAAAGTTGTTGAAAAAGAACAAATATTGGATGGTAACAAAGATAGTAGCCCATGACTCCCCAACATTGTTTTAGAAGGTTAGATCCTGTCTGACAAACTTTTAGGATTTATAAGAAACATTACTGACCTCGACGGCAGAGGGAATCAGTTGATATATATATTTATAGCAAAATAACTGATAAGGTTCCCCACATATAAGGCTGATGAAAAAAAGTTGTGAGTAAAAGATAGGTGGTATATGGTTAGTTAAAATGGAATAAAGGCATGTACAATGGTATGATGTCATTTGAAATGATGAAAATATGGTGTCCCCAGGGTTTTGTGATGTGGCCTCATTGTTTCCACTCATATTTATATATATTTATATATATATATATATATATATATATATATATATATATATATATATATATATATATATATATATCCTCTCCTCACTGCTCATATATATATATATATATATATATATATATACCTCTCTCTCTCTGCTCTCTTTCTCTATATATATATATATATATGCTCCTCTTTCTCCTCCTCCTCTCATAAAATTCCTCTTTCTCTCGTCCTCTCTTTCTCCTCTTTCTCTTTCTCTTTCTCACTCTCTAATATATATATAATATATATCTCTCTCTTTCTCTCCTCTCCTCTCTCTCTCCTCTCTCCTCTCCTCTCCTTAGTTTAAAGTAGGAACTTGAACCATGGTTTCTAAGTTTTGTAGATGATACCGAAGTGACTACCTCAATATGGAATAATGATGAATGTATAAAGATTCAAAATGATCTTTATAAACTTCTTGTGTGAGGGGTTGGTGGCGATGGTTACCTAATATGGTAAAGTAAAGGTTCTTCACTAGGTTACTCAAATAAATGATTTAAGTACAATATGAATGGGGATTGCCTTGAGTCTGTGACCAAGAAAAAATTTTAAGTGTGGTTATAAGCAGTAATCTGAACGTAGTTAATCTGATGTATTGAAGCAAGGACAAACTATCTTTCAGATGCAGGGCATAATGGTCTGTTATTTACAAGACTAAGGAAGTATAATAAGCTATGTAATAGCTATGTTAGGTTAGTATTAGAGTCTTGTGCAGAAGTTTGGACCCCTTATTTAAAGAAAGAAATAGATATGCTGGAGAGTTGAATGTAGAGCAACAAGGATGGTTTTTGGATTTGAGGGTAAGAGCTATGAACGGAAGGAGTTAAAGGAAGGGCTTCTTAAGCGATTTTTTAATGGGACATACAAATCCACAAAATATTTGCGTCTATTGATAATTCCGAGACCAATTTATAGTAGGCCTAGGCTGCGGATGGAAGACCAGGGTACACAATAAGGAAATTAAAGAAGTCATGAAACCTTGATGCAAATTGCAACTGTGTTCAGTTTACTCAAATCAGAATATTTTAATATAGTTCACAAGCAACTTCTTTTGAGTTGTGCCTCGGACATAATGGAAGGTACTTCACTGTCACAATTTGACAAAGTCTCTGTATATGCAAAACTAACCATAGTTTGAAGATAAGCTTTTGATATTGTGTCAGGATAATCTTGTCTCTATGTATGACAAGAACCTCTTATAATTCTTTATGCAGTCAACTTCACTAAAGAAGTAATGATTGTGATGATGAAGAGAATCAAGCAGTGGTAAAGAAGAGAGAGAGATTATTTATTTAGAATAAAGAAATCCTTTGTTGATGATTTCAGCTATAAATATTTCAAGTTAATGTGATAAAGCAGAAGAGCTTAGTAATAGACAATAGTTAATGGAAAAAAATGCAGGTTCTTTAGCACATCACATCAGAAATATTATATTGCCACAATGTTCAACCCTGTCACTATGCATTTTTTAAATAAAATAAAAATCAGATTCATATACATAGTACCAAAAGTATGAAAAATACAAAAAAGTCACCTATGTCATGAATGGAATTATAAATGGCTGTTTACCTTTTTTTCAGATTATAGGCTATAAAATTAAAGATGGTTAATAAAAACAGAAAATCTGATGAAGAGAAGCAAAATAAGAACAGAAAATCGTTAAATAAAGAAGTTAATATTAGGGCTCAAGTCCAAGTTCAAATTCCTAAAGAAAAGGAGACTAGTAAATTCCCCAATTTTAAAGTGTTACTAGCATGTGGTGAGTCTCAAAAGTACTGCAATTTAAATAGGTCATTCAAATTTTTAAATTTTTAGCTAATATTTTTGATAATCTAATCTTTATTAAAAATCTTAAAATAAATAGTTTTGTAAGCTAACAAAAAATATACCCTACCTTATACTATTTTGTTGTCTTCATTCTAAGAATTGTATATTCATTGCTTGCATAATCAATTGTAGAGTTAATTGCAGTTAATATTTCTTATTTGCGCATTTGAGAAATTTTTATTATATATATATATATTATTATTATTATATTATTATTATTAGATAATATTATATTATATATATATATATCTAAATATATATATTAATAAAGTTATTAATTAGTTATCTCCTTATCCGCTAAGATAGGTGGTATATATACATATATATTATTATTATATATATATATATATTATTATTATTTCCCAGTGCTAGATATTATTCTTTTTTGTGGGAGTGGAAAAATTTTTATTATATATATATATATATATATATATATATATATATATATATATATATATATATATATATATATATATATATATATATATATATATATATGTATTTTCTCGATGTCGATTAGAAATTTCTCCAGACTTACCTAGTGACAGTGAGCCTTACTTTTTTTTTTTTTTATACACAAATTTTTTTTTTTCCAATTCTCCCAATTTTACCCAGGTGGGTAGCTTCCCAGGGAAGTATCCAGTGCAACCCTGGTTTGTGGAGGGTGTAGTTCTGAAGGACTGGAGGAGAGCAGTGATAGTGCCCTGGTATGAAGGTTAGAATGATAATGGGAACTGTAGAAACTATCTAATGGGGAATTAGTTTATTGGTTGTTGTAGGGAAGATAAATGCTGATATTTTGGTAGAAAGAGTGCATCAGGTGACTGAGGTGTTGATTGATGAGGAACAAGGCTTATTTTGAAGTGGTAGAGGATGTATGAATCTAATTTTTACATTAAAACAAATGAAGAGAAGAGTAAATTTTATTAAGGTTTTATAGACTTGCAACAGGCATATGAAAAGTTTAGTAGGGAAGCTCTGTGGTAAGTGTTAGTGATATATGGTGTTGGTGGTTGGCTTGTGAATGGAATTAAAAGTATGTAAGTTGATGGTGAGGTATGTGTAAGAATAAATGGGAGTGGAGAGAGTAAATGGTTTAATATTAAAGCGGAGTGAGGCAGGGTTGTGTTATGTCTCCATGACTACTTAATTTTTATATGAATGGGGTAGGCAGGGTTGGGGGAGAGACTATTAGACTGATTGGTAATAGAAGGGAGTGATTTTATTAGTTTTATGATTTGGTTTTATGTGGTAAAGTAGAAGAAAGTTTCAGAGGATTGGTATAGTGGTTTAGCAGGGTATGTGAATGGTGATGGTGATAGATTAGGAGAGTCCGCAGTGTAAAATCATGTTTGATGGTATTCAACCGGAACAAGTATCTGAGTTTAAATATTTAGGCTATATGTTGAATGAAAAGGGAACAGATGATGCCGAGCATAGTAGGAAAGTTGTGAGTGATGGGAAGGTGCTGGTGCAAATAAATCTTTGGTGAATACAATGGTACTAAGCCTGGTGTGTGCTAGGGTTCTTCATCAGAGTATGTTGTTACCGGTATTATTGTAGTGGGTAAGCGAAGCTAGAAATAAGGGTAGATCTAAAGTGTATGTTCAGAGGGATAGTCTTAGGGTCATATTAGTTGTGAAAAGAATCTATAAAATAAGAAATAAACATATTAGGGAGCTGTGTGGTGTGATGAAAGACGTGAATGAGAGTGTATTAAGGTGGTTTGGTCATATAGAAAGGGTGGATGAAAGCCAATTGGTTAAATGAGTGGGAGACCAAAGAAAAAGGGGATTGAGTCATTAGAAGAGTTTCACTGATGGAAAGGAATGTGAATTTGGCACAAGTGAGATGATGGTGCATAATAGGAGTAAAGGGTGAAGATTTGTGAGGGTGAAATGGTTGTGGCCTGACTAGGGTTGGGAAAGGAAAAAAACAAGCTCGTTTTTCTTACAATGATTTTTTCATGAAAAATACAGCCTGAAAAAACGTAAAAATTCTGTTTTTTTCTGTTTTTTTCACTAGTTGTGGAATTTGTTATGTTTGAACAATATATATTACAATGAAGTAAATATGCTCTAATTTGGACATTTTTTGGTTCCAATTCCTACAAGGTGGAAGCCCTGAGTTTGTGTTCAAATTTTTATGGGTTTTCCATATTTTTATTTTATATTCTGAATTTTATTCATATTTTATTTGTGGTTCATTAATGTTTTCTCACTCTGTTTCAGTTTCAGTAACATTTTTATCATCATAACTATTTAATCAGAATTTAGAAATGCCATGTGCAAAAAGTCGTGACTGTACTTTTAAGGAAATACGTTGCAAAGGCCCTCGCATGAAATATAACTTTGCTGTGTAGACGTTGCAAAACTAGATTATTGCTCATAATCGAACTAGAAATTTTTGAAAATTTGCCAACTGAGAGAGATGATTATGCTAAGGCAGCTAAGCTTAAGAGTCCTGTTACTGCCCCTGCTCCTTCACCACTGTCATTCTCACACGATACTTCATACGACTGAGATATCTGACTTATCAGTCATATCACAAAATTAAATGGCTGATCACGCTGATGAGCCCAGTGATAATGAGAGCTTGACAGTAGTCAGTACTCAGTAGTGACTGGGGTCTGGGGAGAGGGTAAGGAATCAAAAGTTGATATTCCAAAGCCAAATATTTAATTCTATTCATTCACTCATCCTACTTCATTTACAATCTTGGTATTATAATTTCTTTATTATTACATTTGCATCCCTTAAGTCACTTTTGAGTTTTGTCATTCAGACTCATTCTATATAAATATAATATACATTAATATTTAAAAGTAAATTATAAATATGATTATAGATAAAATGTAAAATACATAGTTAAATTAGTAAGTAGAAGCATACAAAACAGTCGTCGGCTACAAACCTACTGTAAATTGTAAACGAAAACAATTGATAAAATATAAGAGAAAGGTAGTTCTGCTATTTTATAAATCCTAATGGAATATTTGTTTAATTTCAAGTATCCTTATATTTGAAAAAAATGAAAATACTCAAGTGAAATATCATATTAGCCTCTTTTATATTTTTAAAAATACATTTAAAGCAAACGCAACTTCTCAGAGTTTTTTTCTTGAAAACGTTTTTTCCAACCCTAGGCCTGTCCCATTTGACTTGTAACTCTTGACATTACTGACGAGATGCCAAAGTTGGTGACTGTCACAGTGTGTTGAGCTTCAGTTTGGATTTTGGGCATAAAGGTCTCTGCACTTAAGGGTATGAGTGAGGTTTGAAGAGGGGGTGCTTTCTTTGACTCAGGGTCATTTTCTTCTACTTAACTTAATTTTTTTTCTGTGTTGTAGGCCTATATATGTTAATTGATTGAGGAGAGTAAAAAATAATAAATATAAATATATATATAAGTATATATATATATATAGAGATGTATATATATATATATATATATATATATATATATAGAAGTATATATATATTGTTATATATATATATATATATATATATACTGTATATATATATATATATATATATATATATTGAAGCGGCGCACGAAACGCGAGATAAATGCGAAACGGTTAAACACCAACGGTGTTGAACGAAGTACAAC
>JABUQX010139995.1:2500-5000 GCA_015478945.1 Trachelipus rathkii
TAACAGGTATAATAATAATAATAATAATAATAATAATAATAATAATAATAATAATAATAATAATAATAATAATAATAATAATAATAATAATAATAATAATAATAATAATAATAAAAATAAAATAAATTTAATAATATATATATATATATATATATGTGTGTGTGTGTGTGTGTGTGTGTGTGTGTGTGTGTGTGTGTGTGTGTGTGTGTATTATTATTATTATTATTATTTTGGCAGTGACCAGTCGGGTTCCAGGCTTATCTGCATCCCATACGGAACAATTTGACTTGTCACCAGTGACGGCATCTTCTTCTGTAGATCTTATCGAATGTCCTTCGGTATATATATATATATATATATATATATATATATATATATATATATATATATATATATATATATATATATAAATATACATATATATATATATTTATAAACCATATATATATATATATATATATATATATATATATATATATATATATATATATATATATTACAGTAAAATTAAGTTCTAAAATAAGCAAACAAAAGAAAAGAATCGTCTAAATCGATATAATAGGTTTAATTGAATTTTCGAACGATTAATTAATCGATCGAATCGATTTTTAATCGATTTATCGATTTTTCGATTAATCGATAGTTTTATTACTTTTTAGATTCGAGGAACCCGATATCTAATCTATAAATGCAACGTTTCGGTCACCTACAAATCAGGTGAACACAGTTATACTGCTACTTTTGATGATAATAATATTCCTATCACTTTAAGAGAAATAGGTGAGTTATATATATATATATATATATATATATATATATATATATATATATATATATATATATATATATATATATATATATATATATATATATATATATATATATATATATATATATATATATATATATATATATATATATATATATATATATATATATATATATATATATATATATATATATATTATATTGTCTCTTCTGGTGGGACAACACTAGAAGTTGAAATAAAATCCACTATAATTGTAATAAATAAATTTCACATTTGTTAAATCGAAGGCCGACATGTCCCGAAACAATGCATTTGAAAGTGTTCAAATCAAAGGAAGTTAAGAAGATAGAAGAAGGATGCGTGTATGTAAGAGTGAGGTGTAATCTTGGTCAAAGAAGTGGACAAAGAAAATGGGTGAGACAGTGCGTCACACGTGAGTACTCATCAAAGGTGGGGGGGGGGGGTATACGGCCTGAACATTGTCTGTTGTAATAGCTATAACATGCAGAGATAAAATGATTGGAGAAAGTTTGCTAGAACGAAGAATGTTATTTGGCGGAAAGTCTAGACTTTAACTTTTCAAGAACTGTAGGAGTGAAACCATCACAGATATGTGATATCTATGCTCAGTATATGGAAGAATGAAACTCGGGGTGATGTGAAATTTTTAACGAGTCCTCAGAACAACTAACCTATTAAAATCTTTTATCGTAAGAAAATACAATAGGATCTTTCTAAGAAATATTCAAGGAAAGAAAATGGCAGAATATTAACGGCAGAGGAAGGTGAAGTTGGAGTGTGAAAGAAAGTATGTTTGATAGATGGATGAAGGAATTGAGATTTTAAGGTATTGAAAACGACCATGCTTCCTATCTTTTAGTTAGAAATAAGAGATAAATAAAAGGTCAGTTGTCATAAGGTCATTAAAAGGTCAGTTGCCATAAGGTCATTTAAAGTTGAATAGAATTCTTGGCAAAATAAAAGAATAATAAAAAGCGGGGCCGTCGGTATAAAAGTGGAAAGTGATGAAATTACAGATAGAAAATCATATTTGAAAAATAGAAAGAAAAAAGTTTGGTTAGAACAAAATATTGAGAAACACTGCTAATGATATATTTGAAGGACTAACGACAGCACTCTATAAGAGCTACTGAACGAAAGATAGAGGGAAGCATAGACACCGAAAGTTAGAATTTCCACATGAAAACTTAGCTTCAAAATATTAAAAACATTCGATACGCCCGTTGCCTAGGCAAAATATTCAATAAAATGCCCAAGAGAAAGGGATAAAGAATTTGTGAATATGGAAATAAATAACCAGATTACCAGTCGATCGTTGCTTCCTGAAGTCATACTGACGATCTGAAATAAGATTACAAGATTTTAAGACATTTCTAAATCTTACTCTTTAAGATAGCTTCGATAATTTTGGGAAGAACAAATTAAAGTATTTGGAAGGTATAATTATAGGGTTGAGATGGACTCCCTTTTTTCGTCACAGGTTTAATGAAGATCCGCTTCCAACAAAAAGGAAACGGCGAAGCTCATACACAGAGCAATATATATATATATATATATATATATATATATATATATATATATATATATATATATATAGGTTTTGAGGTATATATATATATATATATATATATACACACACACATACATATATATATATATATATATATATATATATATATATATATATAATCATCATCGTCATCTTCACCC
>JABUQX010139996.1:5000-10000 GCA_015478945.1 Trachelipus rathkii
AATAATACTGACCTCAATACAGGTCTCGATGCAACTGTCTCAAACAATTTTGGTAATGTACAAACTAATCATTTTATTACTACTGTCAATCCATCGCATGTGGGATACATCTTTTTTAAATCAAATTCATTAAATGATGTATCTGTTATGAACCATATAGTGGAAAGTGAGAGTGGGAGCAATGAAGCAAATATCCTGTCAGACCCAACAGATTTGAGTGCTGATGACGAGCGCTGCTTAAGCAGTAAGATAGTTACAGCCGATGTTGAGGGAGACAATAGGGTTTGCAAGATTGATAATTTGAACTTGTATATAGTCTATGACACACTAAATAAGATCGATTATATATTAGACTCAGGTTCTGTAAACAATATTTTATCTTACAATAATAATGACCATCAAAAAGCGCCAGTAGGTTACCTACTTGCAGCTAACAACTCAAAAATTGCAGTCTACGGTATTAAAAATGTTGAAATCGATCTGGGATTGGGGCGTAGATATAGGGATACTTTTTATATAGCTAATGTAAGCACCAATATTTTAGGATTAGACTTTTTAAAAAACTTTGGGATGGGCATTAATTTTAAAGATGATTTGTTATTAGATCAAGTTACGAAAAATACCTTAAATTTGAGTAGGAATATGAATTTTTATATTAATGATGTTCCTATTTCTTCTTCTTCAAATCTCTCTCTCTCTCCTCCTCCTGTGCATGTGCCTTCTAGTTCTATAAATTTTAATGAGTTATTGTCAAAATATTCTGAGTTATTTGTAAACCCTTATCTCCCCGAAAACCACCACATCAAATTGAAACAAGAAGAAAGGTGGAATGAAATTTTTGAAAAATATAAAAATAAAAATAAGAGAATGAGCACAGCATTGATAGCTGAGGACGGTCAAATAACAACCGACGAAGAAGCCGCCTATATTCCAGAGAGAGTATTAATAGAACTGGCCAACAATTATCCTTATAAAATAGATATAAAAGGACCGCCCGTCTCCCTTAAGCCCAGGAGGGTCCCGCATAAACTTTATGCTCAAACAAAAGCAGAACTGGACAACCTCGTAGCTACAGGAGTCCTCCGCCGCAGCCATTCACCTTGGTCTTTTCCCATGAGTGTCCTCCAGAAAAGCGAAAATCGGGTCAGAATAATCTCAGATTTTAGAGAATTGAACAAAAGAGCCGAGGTAGGGGTCTATGGACTTCCGCACCTGCAAGATGCAATATCAAACCTGCAGGGGAGCCGTCTTTTCACTAAACTTGATGTGACGCAGGCATTTTACTCAGTGCCATTGGCCCCAGACTCACAAAAGTACTTTACCATCACCTCGAACGTAGGAACCTTCATCTACAGGAACCTACCCATGGGTTATGTGTCCTCTCCCTTTATCTTTCAAGCTTACATTGATACAGTCCTACAAGGCCCCGAATACTCAGGCCTATATGGATGATATATTGATTCACACAAAGACCGAGGATGAGCACAAAATTCTCCTGGAGAAGGTCTTGAAGAGGTTAAGTTATCTGCACATAAGTTTAAATCCCACAAAATGCCAAATTGCCAAAAAAGAGATTGAATACTTGGGATATACGGTCAATGAAAATGGTATAAGACCTAATCCTGATAAAATTGGGGATATATTAAATACCCCAAAGCCCAGGACCATCAAAGAATTAAGATCTTTCCTCGGGCGCGTGAGTTTCTATCGAAGCAGCGTCCCATTATTTTCTGAAATAACAGCGCCCCTTAATCTATTCTTGAAAGGCATATTCCAACCGCCGCGTCTGTTGGAATCTCACCGCAGAGAAAGCCTTCAAAAATATTAAAAATGCTGTTGAAAATGCTTCTGTACTTGCTTATCCTGGCACCTCTTCTAATTACAAAATTATCATACATACCACGAAGGTATCTGCAGCGGCTGTTATTTTATCTACTACTGCCGCAGATGACCATCCAGTTGCATTTTATAGTTCCCTTCTCTCCCCTATAGAGAGGAATTACGACGAAGCAAATCGTCTGTTAGTCTGTTTAACAAAAGTTTTCAAGAAGTATGGATATCTCCTCACGAATAAAAATATTGATATCGAAACCAACTGCCGTGAACTCATAAACAAATATAAAAGAGCAAATGACGATAAAAATTTCAATATTCGTGAAATTAGAAGTCTGAATTTACTATCTAGTTACAAAGTTTCTTTCAAATTATTAACAAAAAAGAAAAATCCCTTAGAAGAATACTTATTAATAAATGATATCAGTAATGAAGAACAAAATAACGAAGAAAGTGTGTCTACTGACGAAGTAAAAACAGCTGAGATCACACCCTCCCCTACAAATGCTGTGATTGGTCCTCGCCGCAGCAGACTGGCCAATGAGAACGGAGTTCCCGTACTCAACGTGGAGTCCTGTCCGAATTTTACAACCACTTTTAAATATCAAGAACTTTCTCCAACACTCAAGACTCGGTATCATGAGGCCATAAAACTTAACCGCGCACGTGCCTCGGCCAACATTCCAACAAAGGGTGAAAGTACAAACCTTTTAAATAACCACAATGTAAACAAAGAAAATTCCACACATAGTTCTCCTGAGAATAAAGGGACTTTAAAACCCAAAGGGTTGAGAATGAAAGAGAGAATAGAAATGGAAGAAAATGAATTACTAAAAATAAAAGAAAAATCGCCAACTAAAAAGTTAGATGAAATAAATGATATACTTACCGAAAACACACGAATAAATTTGATTCAGCGCTGTAATGAAGCTCATATTGACTTAATAAAACGCTTCAGAAAAGAAGTAGACTATGCGGCAATTAGTAAAGACCAGTTAGAAGATGAATATATAAATGCATTACTTAAAAATAAAGAAAAAAGTTCATTGATCATAAAGAAACAACCCTTCTGGTTCAAGAAAAAGGAAATCTCTCTTTATGTAGATACATCACAAAATTATGCCAGAGTCATTCTTCCAGAACAACATATAGACGATATTATACGGATGACTCACTTTCAAGGACACCTCGGGATATCGCGCTGTCTTACCGCTATAAAAGGAGACTTTGTGTTTCGCAACATGCATAAGAGAGTGAAAGCACTTGTGAGAAGCTGTCCACAATGTCAAATCGGAAAGGTAGGCCGTAGCATAAATCCTATTTACGGAAAATATAAAGAAGTTTCCTACAAGTTTCAAGATTTAAACTGTGATATTTTGAAATTGCCTGTTTGTAGAGGATACAAGTATTTATTAACCCTCATTGATAGGTATTCTCATTATGTGTGGGCCTTTCCCCTCAAGGATATCACAAAAGAAACCATCGTTAAAACATTAATAAATCAGCTAATTCCGATGTGTGGAGTTCCCAGCCATCTGATCACAGACCGAGGTGGAAATTTTACATCACATTTATTTGAAAGTGTCTGTAAACTGTTAGGAATAACACATATAACTACCGCGAGCTACGCTCCATTCTCGAACTCCAAGGTAGAGGTAACTCATAAGATGATTCTAACCAGTTTAAGAACCATGCTAGCTGAGCCAGGCATGGAGAGTCAAGGGTGGTTAGACGTTTTACCATTCGTCTTGTTCGCACTTCGGCTCGCTCCTATCTCAGAATCGGGCATCTGTCCCAGCAAATTGTTCGGGCAAGATATAAACATTCCTGACGGTTTGATAGACCCTTCACTCCCAGACGGTCCTAAAACCTATGATAATTATATTGAAAAACTAGCAGGACTCATAGCCAAACCACTCTCTCAGAGGACCAACTTAAGAAACAGAAACGTGTTCGTGCCTCGTAACTTAAAAGATGCTCACTATCTGCTGGTAAAGAGTCAACAATACAATCGTGGTAAGCTCTCTCCAAGATTCCACGGACCTTATAGAGTCGTCAAGATCACTAATAATAACGCTCATATTGTGAAAGGAGATAAGGTGGTGGTAGAAAATTTAAGAAATGTCAAAATTTTCTATAATCTCGTTCCTGACCCACCAGAACGCAAAACGCGGAATAACAAAAGTAGAGAAAAGAAATGAGGAACCGAGGTAAATAGCTCTTGGGGAAAATAAGAGTCTAAGACGTTGCTATGGTAATTAATACGAGAACAATAGTGTTTATAAAAGGTATTAAATATTCATATTGTAAGTTCTTTCACCTTCCACAAGTAGTGTTTCACCTGTTCTTCCTCTTTCCTCAACTTTGTATTTCATGTATTCAATCGAAGGAGGGTAAGAAAGTATCTCTGTGAAATCGAAAACAGGGGCCTCACCCCTGTTCTCCGAGGCAGAGATCCTTTTTTGCACTCGAAGGGCCACCAGTTAGGGAATCCTTGTAAGACAATAGCATGCAGTGTCTTAGAGTGTATGCATCTCTGTAAGAGGCTATTGCAAACCTCCTGCATATCACTTTGCAATAATGGTGGCCTACTTCATACTTACACTATGTACATTATTTGAAAGTCAAATGTTTGGTGCCTCTTTTCTTCCGCGGAGGAAAAGAATGCCAAACGAACGAGGGTTATGATTGGTGCCTGGGTCCACATAGGACGCCACCGAATCATGCCCGGGAGTCTCGTGGCAACCCTCATAGTGAGAGGATGCCCTACGTAAATTGTTGTCCTGCCATGTTGTCCATCCATTGTTATATCATCTTTATGTGTTTATCCACTATCCTGCTCATCCAACTTCTCTATATTATGCCTACCAACTGTCAGTAATCTCCTATATATATATATATATATATATATATATATATATATATATATATATATATATATATATATATATATATATATACTATATATATATATATATATATACTATATATATATATATATATATATATATATCCTAGAATTAAAATCCAATTCTTTTAATTTTGTCAGAACTTTTGTGTTTTATTTCATAAGCGATTCTGTTAATGCTATTATTATTATTATTATTAGTATTATTATTATTATTATTATTATGTGTATTATTGTATTATTATTATTATTATTATTA
>JABUQX010139996.1:15000-29785 GCA_015478945.1 Trachelipus rathkii
TCATCGCCCCCAAATTTTGAAAATGGGGTAATTTTGCCTATTTCTTCAATTTTCTCTTAAAGTATTTATTTGTCGAAATTTTATGTTAAATAACTTTTATAGCTCACTTTAAGAGAAAAAGAATGATACCAAAACCAAGCCAATCGGATTGTTCGTTTGGAAAATACGCGTAGTTTAAAAAGGAAATATGCTCGTTCAAGAACATCTTAGGCTCCTTTTTAATAATAAAAATTTCCTTCTCTCTACTCTTTCTCTCTCTTTATATATATTTATATATATATATATATATATATATATATATATATATATATATATATATATATATATATATATATATATATATATATATATATATATATATATATATATATATATATATATATATATATATATATAGGGATTAAATATTAGAGTATTAATGAGGCATTTACGTACATGTTAACAAAACTTCAAATAAAAATAGGAAGCATATACTATCCTAGAACTGTGTTAGGAGAACATATAGGAAGCATTACTAAACCGGTCTCATTATATATAGACCATTTTGTACCAAAATTTGGCCAATCAGCAGATATTTCTTCTGGTATTTTATCACACTTCAAGAAATATATTATCAGTCTCGATGATTTAGCTGTTTTTGGTTGTGACAGCACAAATGTAAACGTTGGAGTGCATTAAGGTATTATTAGGTTTTTAGAAGAATTTTTATAACATCCACTTCAGAAGTTTATTTGCCTTCTTCTTACAAATGAATTACTACTGAGGCATTTATTCACACATATCGATGGAGCAACAAAGAGCCCTTCCAGCTATTCAGGGAAAATCAGTAATGAATTAAAGAAGTTTGAAAATTTTCCAGTCATTAAATTTAAGAATATAAAAAGGCAGAAATTGGCTCAGCAGGAAGATATCGATTTGAGTACAGATCAAAAATTACTGTTACTTTATTGCCAAAGATTTGATCTGGTATAATATATAATAATCTATCTCAAAGAATGCCAGGTCCAATATTACATTCTCGATAGCTAACTACAGTTATTAAAATCCTTAAATTGTATGTTTTTAAAATGAATCCATCTGAAGGGCTTATTACCCTAGCGACATTAGTCATCAGAGTATACGCTCCCTGTTGGTTCTTGATTAAAGCTACTCTCTCTTGCATCTACGGCCCAAGGCATGTTCTCAATATGATTACATTTTCAAGATACCTACCATTACAACTACAAAATATTATAGACTCTGTAATTCAGAGAAATGCTGATTTCGCTCACCCTGAAAATATTCTGATAAGCATGCTGTGTGATGAAAGACATCTTATTCGTGAGCTTGCAATACAAAGAATTATTTCAGTACGAAAGCATAATGAGAAAAAACCATTTGAACTAAGGAAGTTTCTAATACCGGAAATCAACTTCCAAGCAAAAGATTATACCGATTTAATATTTTGGCAAAATTACCAGATGACAGAGCCTTCTTTGTTTCTATTCACGGATACAGAAACTTTAAAAGTCTGCCTTAAAGATGATAATATTTTAAACATACAATATGCGAAATTTCCTTGTCATTCACAGAACGTCGAAAGAGCTGTTCGATTAGTAACCGAAGCTTCTAATTCAGTTTTTGGTGAAGAAAATCGAGAAGGATTTATTCGTGTCAGAATGAAATCCAGGGAAGCAATAAAAAAATATGACTCCAAAAGACAGTTTATGAACTAGATTTATAAAGAAAACAAGCTGGTGGGAGGGTGTTTGGAAGTCGAAATGCAACTACCTCCTCGCGGTGAGTTCTGGGTAGATTGATTTAAGATAAAAAAAATTTATATATATATATATATATATATATATATATATATATATATATATATATATATATATATATATATATATATATATATATATATATATATATATATGTATATGCTAACTATATATATATATATATATATATATATACATTAATAATAATATATGTCTATACACATGTTTATAGAGGAAAAGCACGGCAGGGAGCAGAGATAATTACTCTACAGAAGCCAAAGTTGTTCTTGAACGAGCATATTTCCTTTTTAAACTACGCGTATTTTCCAAACGAACAATCCGATTGGCTTGGTTTTGGTATCATTCTTTTTCTCTTGAAGTGAGCTATAAAAGTTATTTAACATAAAATTTCGACAAATAAATACTTTAAGAGAAAATTGAAGAAATGAGCAAAATTACCCCATTTTCAAAATTTGGGGGCGATGAGGGAGTAAATCCCCTCGTCCAAAATTGCTCAAATTTTGACAGTTTTCTTAAGAGACCTAACCGAAACTTTTAGCTTATCAGACTAATTGGATTGCAAAATCTTGCCCGTTGCTCCTTCCTAATATATATATTTATATATATATATATATATGCTATATATATATATATATATATATATATACTCTCTCATATATACTCTCTCTCTCTCTCTCTCTCTCTCTATATATATATGTATATATATATCTCTCTGCTCTATATGTATAATCACTCAACCTTTGCCACCCCTAAATGAAATCCTGCCATATATATATATATATATATATATATATATATATATATATATATATATGTATATAACTATATATATATATATAATAATATGTAATATGTAATAATATGTAATGTAATAATAATAATAACATGTATGTATGTATATGTATGTAATAATAATATGTATAATAATAATATGTAATATGTGTATGTATGTCAGATGGAGTCGTGGTGGTTCGGGACGTTTGTGGCTGGGGACGGCTTCATTTAGTGAGAGAGGATTTTACTTAGCCATTGGTGGAGGAGCAACTCTTCAGAATAAAGCTCACATTATGAAGGAGATAAGAAGACAAAAATGGAATGTTAGTCTTTTTGACTGCACTGATAAAATGGGAGTTCTCTCTTTACAAGGACCAAAAGCGAGACATACTCAGGAACTCTAAATGCTGCTGGGCAATGAAAGTTCCATTTTCTTCTCACAAGATTATCGTCATTGCTGGCCAAAGAGTGAGAGCGATACGACTTTCATTTGTTGGAGAACTTGGTAATATGACAAAAATTTTTGTTGCTCTTATGAAAGAATGTAATTTACTTATAATGTTATTTACTATATTCATTTAATTAAAGCTACAAATTTAATTTACTATATTCCGTATTTTAGGTTGATTTCAATTATCTTTTAAGCTCTATATGTTCTGGTTTCATTTGGAAAATCTACCTAATTTTTATTTTACACCAATCATCGATGCAAAATTTAATCATTCATTTAAATTGTGTAGACTAGGTTTGAATTTATTATTTTATTATACCATGCTTTATTTAAATATGATATAAAGATAAATTTGCAGCAGTTTATCTTATAAAAGGAAAAATAATTATCCGTTTCCTAGTATATTATAAATTTCGTTCAACTTTTTTCTTAAAATATTAACCGCAGTGCTCTTTTAATATTAGTAAATAGTAATATTTTCTATAATAAAACCTTTTCCCTCAGCATAAAGTTTTAAACCCATTAATGTTAAATATTTTTTAATAAAAGATTTCTGAAAATTTTAAACCTTTTTAAACATTGGTTGAAAATGAATATCACAAAAATTCTGAAACCTTAAATGTTTTGCTTACCACTTGCGCTAAGAGACTTCAGTAGGTCTACCTAAATTTATCAGCATTATAGTAGTTTATCTGATTGTCAAATTGCATTACTACCATTATTTGATTTTAGACTTACTCTAAGATATTTTAATTTTCATTAATTCCTCTTTGGTTACAGTTTGATATTAATAAGTTTGAAAGTTATATTGTGTTTATCAGCACAGTCCTTTGAGTGAGAAAGCTTGGAGTTATATTCAGTAGAAATATATTCAAGGTATTAATTCTTATCAAATTTTCCCATTAGGATGGGAGCTCCACATTCCCGAAGCAGCTGCTCTTCCAATATATAAAGCCATTCATAAGGTTGGAGAAAAATATGGTCTTGTAAATGGTGGATACCGCGCTTTGGACAGCTTATCGTGTGAAAGGGTTACGTCTTATGGCACGCAGATATTCGATCCAGACGATACGCCACCGAAGCAGGATTACAGTTTGCAAACTTAAAAGACATCAGAATCATTTTTGGGAAAGAATCATTGCTTTATTTCAGAAGGAATCAAGAAACCTAGGAAGAAACATAGCTTTACTCTGAATGATCCATCCATAAGCCATAAATGGACTTGAAGGGATCCTGAGAGAAGGAGAACCTGTTGGATATGTACGTCGAGCAGAATTGTCTTTTATCTTGGTACAAGTATAGCAGAGGTTACGTAAAAGGATCCTTCTGGCAGTGAGATATCGAAGAGTTTTTAAACACAGGCAAGTGGGAAATAGATGTTATGGAAAAATATCCTGTTACAGTTCATTTTGAAACCCCATTTGATCCTAAGAATTTGAGAAATTAAAAGGAATATATGAAGATCAAAATAATACCAATCGCAAAGAGTCTTTAAGCTAAACCAGGACTAAGCTCAACCTCCAAAATAATGCTAAATGGGAAGGTTTTCCATTTAAACCTGCAGATATACTTTCAACAGAGTAAAAATGATTTCTTTTATATGAAAGAAAAGAAATGTCCAATTTCTTGAAATAGAAATTCTAATTATAGAAATTCACTTTTAAACTGGAGATTCAATTTAGCTAAGAGCCTTTGAAACTGTTTTTTATATTTGTAGGTGCAATAATCAAATAGATTGAATAATAATAACATAATAGAGAATAATATTATATATATATAGATATATATATATATATATATATATATATATATATATATATATATATATATATATATATATATATATATATATATATATATATATATATATGTGTCTTTCTGTTTCAGTACCCACTAATTTCTTTCAAGATAAAATGGGTTTAAGACAATTTTTTTTTTCGATTAAGCGATTTTCAGATGATTATCGTTAAAAAAAAAATTAGGAATTTTTAGGTATTTTTTAAGCATTATTATCTTACAAAGTCAGGTTTGAGATAGAGTTAGAGTTAGGTTAGATTGTTAAAGGTATGGTTACATTATATCCCAAAAGGCAAATATTAAGATAGTGATCAGTAGAAATTTTGTGTTCGAGTCGACTCGTGGAGTCAGTACGTTCGAAGTGTTCACTGCGCAGAGTAGATTGACTCTCTCTCTCTCTCTCTCTCTCTCTCTCTATATATATATATATATATATATATCTCCTTTCTATCATATATATATATATATATATATATATATATATATATATATATATATATATATATATATATATATATATATATATCAGAGCTGGGCGCGGCTATAATTTTTCGAGGTCCGTCATCGGCTATTCGGCTTTGCCACCTAACTAGTGCGTCGTCGGCTATCCGACTGCATTTTTGAAAACCTCAGTGCGGCATTAACTATGCGGCTATTCGGCTATCCTACGGCGATACCGTTAAATTACAAAGTAAACTTTTGCGCGATAACGAAAGCATGCCTTTACATTTTAAACCTTTTATAAGATAGTAAAACAGATTTATTTAATTTTTTTATTAAATGTTAACTACATAAATAGTTAAATACTTTCATAGCTATAGGTCCTCTTCCTCCTCCATGTCCTCCTGGCTAATCACTTCCTGCAGGAGGTCCATATTTCCTTTGAGGAAAAGAAGGTCCTCAAACCTTTCCTCCTTCAAGGACGATCTCTTGGCCCTGAGGATGTCCCCACCCGCGCTGAAGCACCTCTCCACAGCTGCTGAACTAGGAATGGGGGTATTATATTTTATAAATAGATCTATCCATATCTCCCTATGCTGGTTGGGGAAACAGGAACAGCTCGGATCTTCTTGAGAGGGCACCCACTCCTCCATGGACTTTCGTATGACGATTTCCACATCCTGTTGCTGGCTTGCTCTGCGTACCAATACTCTAGAAAACAATTTACTGAATAGGAGTGCGTCTGAATTGTGGGGTTCTTTTTCTGTTGGCTGGCCAAGCTGACGCTGCTGCTGTTTCTCAGTGGGTTTGATGGAGTCCCCTATCTTCCGGGTAATCCTGTCCCCGATCTCCTCCACCATGTCAGGTGCAATGCTTTCTAGGGCCTTAAGGGTGAAGGAGGGGTGAAGGGCAGTGGCCATAAGGAGATCCCTATTCTGAAAGAGGTGGCCAAACCTCTTTTCATAGCCACTGAGGAGGGCCTGTACTAGTGGCCTTGCATACACAAGATGAATATTTTCACTCTTCTCCTCAAGGCTGGTCTTCATCAACCAAAGTTGGGGTAGGAGGGTGCCCATGTATGCCCTTTTCTCCCCCTGAAGCATATCAAGACACTGCGCCACAGGCTGCATGACCAATGTGTACTCGTTCATGACCTGAAAGAGTGAAAATTAATATATTGCTTAGTTACGTAAGCATAATTGATTATTAATAAAAATACGGGAGCACGAGAGCGAGGTATCTGTATGGAATAGGGCGAATAGATCAAGAGTGAGGGTTGTACAGATGGACAATCTGAGGGCGTTCTTGGCAGTTAGGAGATTGGATAAGATGAGGAACGAGTTTATCATGGAAGCGTGTCTTGCGGGTAAGGGAAAAGACTGCCAAATTTGATGAGGATTTTGTAAGATGGTTTGGACATGTGGAGAAGGTGGAGAACACCATATTGGTTAAGAAAGTGTATAAGAGCACATGTGAGAGTGTTTTGCCTGTCGGACGACCGGAAAAAAAGGTGGATATATTCAGTTAGAGATTGTTTACGAAGTAGCGATATGAGTGTTGGGCAAGCAAGAGCGATGGTACAGGTACAGAACAGGGATTAATGGAGGGGGTTTGGGTTTGTGAGGAGATTTATAATTTAATAAATTTATTAAATTATAAATAAAAATATTAAAAGAGCAATTGCTACTTTAAAAATACTTTATATTTACCTCGACGTCTACCTCTGTGAGAGGGGAACCTCCCTTGGGCTGCTTGATGAGGATGGTGTTTATGGCATCCATTTGGTTTTCGACCCTTAAAACCTCCAGAAGGACCATCACACTATCATATAGGGAGTTCCATCTGCAGAAATAAATATAACTTTATATAAAATATCAAAAACTTATAAAATGAACTTGTCTATAATTAATCGGCAACAATTTCTTACGCTAAATTTCTTTTTTTAATAGTAACTACTACTACCTTGTCACCACAGGAGTCTTCAGTTTTCTTTTGGCGACAATCTTGATCTGGTTGGCCACCACTGGGGCCCTGTTCTGAAGGTTCCACAGGGCCTGGATCTTAGCTATGGTCCTCCTCCACTGTGAGCCCCCCTTGCTCCAGCCCTGTATATCACTCACATCTGTTGTCGCCAACAGATTGAGTGTGTGAGCACTGAAACAATAAGATATTTAATTCAAGAAATTCAAAGATTATTAGTTAAATCTTAAATGACAAATCTTTATTTGTTAATACTTATTACTTAATAATATTATTAATATATATTAGTAGCATTTAGCACTAGTTTTCGCGAATTCTAAGTACCTGCAGCGGTGTTGAGGCGGCAGACTTGGGTTGTCACCCTCAGCCCTCAGGAGCTCCTGGAGATCCACAATCTCCAAGTCAGGATAATCAGGGTCCATAGGAAGGTTCTCCTGGTCCTGGTTGGACTCACCAAAGGCGTTGAAGGCTGCCACGTAGTTGGTGCCATTGTCCGTAGTGGTGGCCTTCACCTTACCGTGGATGCTAAACTCATGATGAATCTCTGTGATTAGTTTCCCCAGTAACTGGTGAGTTTGCCTTTCCTAAAGACAATAATTTTATTGTTTTAGTCTGTAAATTAAATAATATTTACACCTCATATGTTCTTATGGTTATGAGACTAAGGTATAAAATGACAAAATTTAACTTTTTAATTTTCTTACCTTCACCTCCCTGACCGCCAAAGTTGCATGGCACCTTTTGAGGTTGACCCTGTCAATCCAGTGGACTGTCATTCCCAAGAAGGACCTATTGTGGGCGGTCCAACTGTCGGCTGTAGTGGCCACCCACTTCTGGTGGAAGAGGTTGTTTATCAGTCGAGTCTTCCCCTTTTGCATCAGCTTTTCAATATCCCTGCTCAAAGTCCTCCTTGAGGTGGGATGAAACTCGGGATTAATGAGGTAAAACATCTCCTTCGTGTAAGGATCATCAGCTAAATCCAGTGGCATCATTGAATGAATGAACCACCTAATGATGAAAAAGTAATTAAGTTAATAAATCAATATATTTTAAATTTTTAATAAAAATATTTTTAAAACGTGAAGACGCTAAGTCGCTCATATACCTATTTAAAAAAATTGAGTTCAATTAAAATAACTAATATTATGTTTCTGAATTTTTTCACCTGGTGTAACCTTGTCTTGCTCTCTGCTGGCTGAACTTTGACCTGAAGCTCTCATCCAGAGACATCTGACGCTTGCGAGACTCACTCTCCCTTGAACTGGAGCGACCGCGCTTGCTAAGCCCTTCAATGGCTGCAGAGAGGTGAGGGAGAAGGTCATTGTGCATCTGGTATATAAAAATAATACAAACTTTAATTACAATTTTTTTAATTTTCTTTGATAACATTTGTATAAAGTATCAAGACTTTATACAAGAGTGTTTAAATCTTGATAACTAATTAACTAGCAACACCAGTTAGTTGTTGTGATCTTATCTAAATTATTTAATTAATAATTATTTAAACTTACATGCTTGTAATGCTGCTTGAGGTGGGACCTTGTCTGGGTGCTGTAGGAAAGCCCCTTCTTCCCTTTGCAGGCAGGATGTTTACACTTGGCAACACCAGTGTGAATCTTCCTAAGAGACACCCCATCAACTTTCTCATCAGTCCTCAAAAATTTTTCAAAGATGAAGAAACTGAAATAAATAGAAGTTTTTAATTTTTTTGAATTTGACTATTGTAATTTCATATTTAAATGTTCAATCATGAAAAAATTCAAAAAAAGTTAATTTACTAGATTTTATTTAAAGATTTAATTTGGTTACTTTATAGTCTTTACTCTTTACTATGCTCTTTAGTCTTTAGTCTTTAGTCTTTACTATAGCATGGAGGCGAGTTTCTTACCTCTCAAGAGTGAGCAAATAGCTTTTCAACTCTTTGACGGCATCCTCGTTGCCCTCTTGGCCTTGGTTTCCAGGATCCCTCGTCTCCTCACAATCAAGGGTTACAGTGACAGGATCAGTAAGAGATCTTTGGCTGTCCATGTCACAGCTCTCATTTAAAATGGGAGAGCTGCTCCTTAAGCTACTACTGGCAGCGGCTGAACTGTCTCCAGAAACACCTCTGGTCCTAGTCACAAACTTATCCATGTATTTAATTATTTTAATAATTTTATGTTTATACTTTATACAAATTATTTAATTAAATTTCAGTATCTTTCTTTCTTTCATATATATTATATATATATATATATATATATATATATATATATATATGTATGATGTCTTGTATGTATATATGTATATATATATATATATATTATATACTCTATTATTAATTGTTATATATATATTTACTAGTAATTAATTACTTAGTAACTAGTAACTACTAATCAGTAAATTAGTAATTATAATAATTATTACTTAATTACTTAGTAACATAATAATAATAATACCTAATTAATAAAATAATAACATGACAAGAACATCACAAAGGAATTTTGAATAAAACTGCGTGTTTAAAACAGGTTGCACTTTTCTTCTTTTAGCTTTTGACACATCTTATTCGTATTAGTATAGAACTAAGACTGAAAATATTATTACACACTTATCACTACAATGCCACGCCTTTTTCATACCAATATAAAACCCGTTTTCGAAAGTGACTTGTCATCAGGGAGAACGGAGTTAGGGTTCACTTAATTAATTTAAAAAAATTCCATAGCCGAAACGATAGCCGCGGAAAAATGCAGTGCGTCGTTGGCTTGTCCGACTATTTAAAAAAAATTTCGGCTACGACTACGGCTATAAGAATTGATAGTGCGGCGTAGCCGATTAGCCGAAAATCGTTGCAACATGCCAGCTATGAGGAAATATATATATATATATATATATATATACATATATATTTTTCGTTATATATATATATATATATATATATATATATATATATATATATATATATATATATATATATATATTTCTTTCTCCAACAATATATATATAACCGGTTTCGGGTATTTTTTCTTTAATTTTTATTTTGGGTTAGGTTAAGTTAAGTTGGGTTAGGTTAGGTTAGTTACGTAAGGTTAACCTAACCTAACCTATAACCTAACACAACCCTAACAAAACAAGAGTCAAGGAAAATGCCGCAGGCAAAGAATCGTCAATCAATGCTATATATATATATATATATATACTCTATCTCACTATATATATATATATATATATATATATATATATATATATATATATATATATATATATATATATATATATATATATCAGTGGCATAGTTAAGGGATAGGCTGGGTAGGCATTGCCTATCTTATTTTTAAGAACAAATTAATAATTAAGAAAAACAAATAAAAAAATAAAAAAATATAAAAAAATGTTAATATAATAAGAAACCATAAGATAATTAATGTAAGCAAAATCTTAAAGAAATATAAAATCAAAAATGAGCTATTTATGCTTTGCCTGCCTATCCACTGGTTAAATTGCATTAGCACATCGGCGTAGCTGGAATAGAAATAAATCCTATCCCGTCAATGTTATAAAGAGAGGCAAGCCTCCTGCTCGTCGATCGTACTCTCCGTGCCATCTCTCTCTCTTTTTTTATCTCTCTCTTTCCTCTCTCTCTCTATAGTGTGTGTGTGTGTGTCTATATATATATATATATATATATATATATATATATATATATATATATATATATATATATATATATATATATATATATATATATATATATAATACATATATAAATATATATATATATAATATATTGCCTGTGTAAAAAGGGGCTCCATAATCCTATAATTTATATGCAGGAGTGAATTTTATCCACATATATATATATATATATATATATATATATATATATGTTGAGAGATCTGTGAAATCTATAACTGAAAACTAATTGCAGTTCCATCACAGCAGTCGTTACTCAGGCTTTATAAAGAAACAAAAAAATTTCTACTGATCCATCTCCTTTCTTTCCATCCATTCCTCTCCATTCCTTCATTCCACCTCCTTCCGTTATCCATCCATTCCATTTAATTCCTCTCTTTCACATGTCTATATATATATATATATATATATATATATATATATATATATATATATATATATATATATATATATATATCTCTTTCATATATTTATATATCTTTCTTTTTCTTTTTTTCACACTCTTTTATATATATATATATATATATATATATATATATATATATCAGTGGCGGCTCGTGGTCAAAATTCTTGAGTAGGCAAATCAAAATTATATATATATATATATATATATATATATATATATATATATATATATATATATATATATATATATATATATATATATATATATATATATATATATATATATATATATATATAGTATATATGAAAATTAATATTTTTGGTACTTACATTTATTTATAAAGAAGATCAAATTTTCTTCCTTCCTGTTATCACTGACTGTATTACACATATTCTTACATGTTTGAATTTTAATATGGCCTACAACACTCAGGAAACAATTTTTTAATGAAACTTAAATCGAATACGAATCCAATATACCCGTATTTATAAATCTAATAGCTCAATATTATTAAAAACACACAAAATCAGTAATAAAAATAGTATGAAAGACAGCGTCTTCTTCATTTACCGTTTTATGACCTTCTTTATTTATTAATGCTGAGCTCACGCAGCTTGTTTTACCTTTATATTTTTCCGAGAATGACTCAAACGCGTTTTCAACGACTCTAACGTTGAGTCAATAATTATATAAATGTATTAAGAATGAAATAAGTCGATATTATAGATAATGATCAAGTTAGTATAAAATTATTAATTAGTTAATTATTATAATTATGTTATTAATAATATTATTATTATTTCTTGCTAATGCAATTTAAATAGGGATTATTTAAAAAAAAAAAAAAAATGACTGATACTGACTCGTTAGGCACATCCAAAGTTGCCTTGCCCTAGAGAATAAGGAACTATTTTTTTGACTCCGAGAATTAACAATTGACACCGATCGCTACTATTAAAAAGGAATCGAGTAGAATGTCCTGGCACATCTTCCATCATTATATATATATATATATATATATATATATATATATATATATATATATATATATATATATATCTTTCTCTCTCTTTCTCCTCTCCTAATATATATATATATATATATATATATACTCTCTCTCTTTCTATATATATATATATATACTCTCCTATACTATTTAATATTTTAGGCTCACTAAGACAGAAGTAGGTGTTGCCTACCCTGCCCCTACCAAAACCACCACTAATATATATATATATATATATATATATATATATATATAACTTTCATATATATGTTTTCTCTTTCTTTCATATATATATATATATATATATATATATATATATATATATATATATTATCAGAAATCATCAAAAATAATGCCTTAAAATGAAAATAGTCTTAAAACCTATTTTAAAAATGAATATCATTTCCGTCATCCATACTCTCTCCTCTCTCATATATATATGTCTATGTAATATGTATGCTTAATAATAATATGTGTGTGAAAAATTGGGGATCCTCAAAATTATTAATATTAATAAAAATAACAATAACAATATTACAAAAATTTCAGCAGCTGCAAGATGCCAGTCAATTAGTCCTGCTTATTAAAATAAATCATTCATCATGACTATCAACTTTTTTTTTTTTTTTTCATTTGGAGGCCCAGCCCCAGATCTGTTATCTGGATCCCACTATGTATATGTATGTATATGTATGTAATATGTATGTGTTTCTAATAATAATATGTATATGTATATGTATATATATGTGTATATGTATATAATAATAATAATATGTATGTGTATATGTATGTGTATGTATGTTTACTTATGTAATTTTATGTATGTGTAATATGTATGTAATAATAATAATATGTATGTATGTGTGTGTGTATGTATGTATGTGTGTATCCTTTCATGTGTAATCTCTCTCTCTCTCTCTCTGTCCTTCCATTCCTCCTTGTCCATTCCTTCTCATTCCCTTCATTCCTCTCTCTCTCTCTCTCTCTCTCTCTCTCTCTCCTCTCTCTCTCTCTCTCCTCTCTCTCTCTCTCTCTCTCTCCTCATATGCTCTCTGCAGTTTTTCTTTTGTATATATATATATATATATATATATATATATATATATATATATATATATATATATATATATATATATATATATATATATATTTAAATATATATATATATATATATATATATATATATATATATATATATATAAATTTTGATTTATCAGAAATTATCGTTGTGTTCAAATACAGAAACTAGTGCTTTAATAAACTTAATTCTGGATTGACAAAAAATCAACTCTTCGAGGCTCTAAAAACTTTTCTTTGCAGAAATTGCAACAATCTTTCTGGTTCTTCTACCTCACGCTCTTTCTGACATTTTGCAATTTTAAAATGTCAATTCCAACTTTGATTCTGCCTCCATCCCTCCTCTGTCGGTAATTCTGCTTTCTTAACTTCTGCTAAAACTGAAATGTTTGCTCAAACTTTTCCCTTTTATTCCACCATAGACGGTTCCAGAGCTATCCCTCCTCTCCGCCTCCTTTCAACTCATGAAAATGTTATTTCTGCATTCTCTGAGCTTAACTAACTAAGAAGAGTAGAGTGGCGAAGTTATCCCTTCAGTGGTCCTCAAAACTTATGCTTCTGAGCTTGCACTATGCCTTGGTAACCTGCTTACTAATTGCCTATAAATTTCAACCTTTCCCTCCTGCTGTGTAAATACATTCATTCAGCGTGTTCCAAAGAAGCGGGACTTCAGTCATCAATCCAGTTATCGCTCTGTCGCTTTAATCTCTGTTCTTCCTAAAGTTTTTAAGTTTATTCAAAACAAGAAGATTTTGAAACATCCTAAATCTTCTAATCTTATCTCTGATTGCTGATTTGACTGATGGTCCTCTTTCCGTTCTCTCTGACTCTTGGTTCTGTGATCTTTCTCATATTGGTGAATCTTTTTCTGTGGCGCTAGACATAACGAAGCCTTTCGATAAACCCTGGCACGAAGCTTTAATATCTAAACTTCATACTTTCGGTATTTAATCCTTTTATTTTTAACCTTCTCTTGACTTCAGTTTCAGTCGTTTTATGAATACTATTGTTGGTAGCCACCATTTATCCTTTACATCTATCCATAGTGGGGTTCCTCAGAACTCTGTTCTATCCCTAACTCTTTTTTTCTGTTTTGCATCAATGATCTATCTGTTACTGTGTCTCCTCTCCACTCTTAGGCTGAAAACTCCATCACTCTTTATTGCTCCTTCTGATTTGAAACAGAAAATTTACCTGAAGATTCCTTACACAGGTCGGTTCACCGACACCCTTATTAGAACCCTCAGACCAATATTAATGAGACACTTCCCATTTGCCACCTTTATTTTCATTCCCACTAATAACTTCAAAATTAGTAACTTTTTCAGATTCAAAGATTTAATCCCTAAAGAGTTGCACTCCTCGATAATCTACTTGTATAAGTGTGCTGGCTGTAATGC
>JABUQX010139997.1:0-2500 GCA_015478945.1 Trachelipus rathkii
TTCTGCGTACTTCGTTCCAGTCAGATTTGGGTGTTTAACCGTTTTCCCGCATTTATCGTGAAACGCTTTTCGCGTTTTCGTGCCGCGTTTCCAGCATATATATATATATATATATATATATATATATATATATATATATATATATATATATATATATAAATATATATATATATATATATATATATATATATATATATATATATATATACTATATATATATATATATATATATATATATATATATATATGTAATTTTTTTTTTTTTTTTTTTTTTTTTACGGTTATCCACCCACCACTTTCCACGGGCAGGGGCCCCTATTCAGGGGAGGGGTGTTTCACCTTAAAATTTCATCCGCTAAGCGTAGAATTACGCAGATGAGCTTCTGGAGCCACCAGGCTTTTAAAGTGAGGGAGATTAGATTCAGCAGCAGGAAAAACAGGAGATGGAAGAGAAATTCTACAGAACAAGTCTTGGCGGGAAGAAGGAAGCACCTGTAGACAACCTGGAGTTACATCCATACAAAACTCGTGCGCAGACACAGCGCCCCTTGTGCTACGAGGGCTCGTAAAGTGGTGGTACGCGAGTGGTAAGCTCCCTCGAACACCTGCCGCTGCAGTACCTATAGAAAAGAGATAAAGCACCAACATCGCGCCGCAAAGATAGAGAGGGTCAAGTGAACTGGAAAAGAATAGAACAGTTTATAAGCCTTTTGGCTTTTGACTGGACAACCCTGTCCAAAAGCCGGGTGAAACCAGAGCCCCAGATATGAGAACAGTACTCCATACAAGGGCGGATGAGACCCTTGTATGGCTGGAATGGCTTGAGAGAGGAAAGAAATCTCGCAGGTCTAAACAGGTGGTTCTTTAGGCCGCCTAACCGTTGTGATGTGGGGTTTCCAAGACATTTTGTTTATGTTAAGGCCAAGGATGTTTATATTGTCCAGCAGGAGAGACGAGAGAACCGTCAGAAAGAATATTAAAGTTAGAAAGGTGTTTTAGAGATTTGTAGAAGTTGAGTTTTTTTAAAAAGAATTGAATATCACAAGTTTGAGACGACCCCAATCGGAAATTCTATCCAGATCAGCGAGAATAGAATCGGAAAGATTAAGACGAGGGGCAATTCTAGAAGTAAAAGGGAACAGAATTGAAAAGTGTTGAAGAATGAAGGGTCGAGTCATCGGCATATGAGTGGATAGAGTTAGATGTGCAGGTGAGAAGATCATTAATGAAAAGTAGGAATAAAGTAGGAGATAAGACAGAGAACGGGGAACACCACTATTAACAGAAAAAGAAGAAGAAGTCATCTCCATCAACCACAGCCGATATTGAGCAGCGACTTGAAGAAACTGAACATAAGTAAAGCAAAGAGAAGGAGAAGCCAGGAGGGGGGGAGCGGAGAGCAGTGGCGCGCCATGCACCCGGTCAAATGCTGGATATGTCAAGCGCCACCACGCAAGTCTCACCGTAGTTCCTAAGGGCGGAAAACCATAAATCGGTTACATAGGAAAGTATATCGCCAGTAGACCTCGAACGCCGAAAGACGTACTGGCGATCGGAAAGAAAGAATGAGAGATTCCAGATGGTCCTAAGAAGTGAGAGTTAAGAAGAGGTTTCAAAGATCTTAAGATAGAATACAAGTGAGAGCTATAGGGCGATAGTTAAAAGGATCAGAGCAGCTTCCTTTTTTTTTCGGAATAAGGTTGGACGTGTGCGTCCTTCCAACACTGAGGGAAAGTGTTAGTGTTTGAGACATAGAATATAGTTGAACGAGGGGAGGGCTAGCTCAGGCACACTCCCTCAGGAAACTCAGGAGGTTGCCATCCGGGCCCCCCGCCTTCCTAACGTTCATAGATCTCAGGAGCCCATGCACCCGATCAAATGTAATCTCAAGGCAAGACATAGGACACCTGAGAGGGGAGAAGGTGGAGGAGGAGGAATACCAGAATCGTCCAAGAGTTGAGTTAGAGGAAAATAGGAGGCCGAAAGAGATTGGCCTTTTCAGTGGGAGAGTTAACAGAGCCATCAGATTGAATAAGAGGAGGAAAAGGCAGATTTAAAGAAGTTGTTAGAGATGTTTTGGCAAGAGGCCAGAAAAATTTGTCAGTAGGAGAGAACCAAGGAGGTTAGCGCACTTTCGTTAGATGAAAGCCCGCTTTGCTCGTCGAAAGTATCGCAGCGATTTCTAGCTGAATGAAAATTAGCGAGTGATAGGAGGAACGAGGAATTTTCCACCCCGATAAGCGCTGTCTCTAGCCTGAATGGCAGAGAACAGGCACGATCGAACCATGTGGATTATGAGAGAAAGATTTAGTCGAAGGAATGAACCTGCTCATCCCATCAACGATTACAGCTCCCACTTTAATGGCAGAAGCCGAAGCGTCATCAGGGTCAAAGCAGTCATTCCAATTATAGTTGGCGTAGAAACTGACGCAGGGCCCCAATCACCCGATCAAAGAGATTAGAGAAAAAAAAACGCGTAGGGCAGGATGGAGCTGTTGGA
>JABUQX010139997.1:12500-14825 GCA_015478945.1 Trachelipus rathkii
CCTGGAAAAGCATAACCGATTTTACGTTGGTCATATACACCTACGATAAAAGCGCATCAAACGGAACACGTTAGTGAAATTCTGAAGCTTCTCCTGCAGACCCCACAGTGCGGCTAAGGGTGGATTTTAATGTGACCAGAAATATCTAATGCCCTAACTCCCCCCAGTTCTCGATTATCATGACGTAATAATAATTTGCAGAAAAAACTAAAATTGCTCTAGGCGTTGGTAATTTTTACCCTCGAACATGGTAGGATATATATATATATATATATATATATATATATATATATGTATATATATATATATATATATATATATATATATATATATATATATATATATGCTCTTTCTCACTATATATATATATATATATATGCCTGCTATATATATGCTCTCCTGCTCTCTGTATATCATGAGAACTTTAGAACACGGCGGAGGCTTCAAAACCCTCAAAGGATGTCTAAGGACCCCATGAGGTTCAGATAAGAGAAAGGAAAGAAAGAAATAAAGAGATACTTATGTAATTCATAAGAGAAAAAAGACTGGGAAAATGAGAACAGCAAGGTGAGAATGGAGAAAGGTATATAGCGCAGTGCATACACTGGAGTATTTGCAGAGTCAGCTAGCAATTCTATTTCCCATAGAAATAGCCAAGACGTAATGGGATCTTTCTATAGTTACGAACTCATAGAACTTGATTTTATGGGTTTCTGTACATCTATAGGTATCAGAAAACCCTAGGTGGGGGGCTTTCCAAACATGCTTTTTGCGCAGGAGAGAGAGAGAGGGAAACAAAGGAAATATCACAAACATAACTAAAACAAGTACAGTCAGTAATAAAATCACTCAATTTAATATATAATAAATGTCCACTATTAACCAAATCCAAATTACTAAGTGCTGAGAAAGAGTCTGAACACCTGGAGGTGGCATGTTTGAAAGCAAGCTCAATTTTGAGAGCAGGGCAGGGTTTTCAAGGTTTCAAATCAGGTTCTGTGGTTTGGAACGATAGGTATAGGTATCTTGCATGAATTATTATACGTTTGCATACAGTATCAGGAACTTCAACACCGGTGCTGACCGCAGATCCGAATCATTAGCCGTTTCAGACTTAAAGAACCTTCTATGATTCATTCACTGCTGATGCATGTCGACAGCTTATTTTCATATAGCTGAGACATATCGGCGTTAAGGAGCTCAGCATTGCATGGTTTGTAGCGACATGAATCCTTGTTGTGCCGGAAGCTATTATCAACCATATGTTTTTCAAAAATTTGAGAGCTATCGGATACCTAATATATATATATATATATATATATATATATATATATATATATATATATATATATATATATATATATATATATATATATATATATATATATATCTTCTCCTCTATATGTATATATATAGAGCGAAAGACAAAAGAAGACTTTATATATGTTAGTTCAAGAAAGGCAATAGGACTAATAAGACAATATAACAAAAATTGACCGCTCCTAGAATATACTTAGGAACTAATGGCATGAAATAAGAATCGAAAGAAGAAATGGAAAGGAATAGCTCAGTGAACTATCGGATAAAATGGTTCAAATCCGCTTTCAAACATTTTGTCATTGTATTACTCAAGAATAAACCTAATTTACCATAAATAAAAATATTTAAGGACACTAAGTATAATAATAAAAATAATATATTAAAATATTTAAACATCAAATAAAGTAAATTAAATGTATAAAATGTTAATGCTCTCTCTCTCTTTCTCTCTTTCCTTCTCTTTCCTGTATTATATATATATCACTCATATATATATATATGCTCTTTCTCATATGTCTCTTTCTGCTGCTCTTTCTGTATATATATGCTCTTTCTCATGCCTGTATATATGCTCTTCTCTTTCCTCCTCTATATATATATATATATATATATATATATATATATATATATATATATATATATATATATATATATATATATATATACTCTATATGTATATGTATGTGTGTGTGTGTGTGTGTGTGTGTGTGTGGTCGTATGAACTCACTCACGCAACAACAGCAGCAGCAAAGAACAAGCAAACAAAACATTGACAATTTATTAGTGCCGTCCCCGTCTCTCTGATTGTCTACCATTTGGACTTCTTATTCCTGTTCCAAGTACAGATGGTTTGGCTCAGAACCTTTCCCTGCAATATTAAGTTATCTACAAAGTTTTTCTCTGACATTTCGTTTGGAAAAAAAAGTCCCATCTTACCCAATGACCCCCTTATACACCAATTTTGCCTATATATATACATATATATATATATGTATATATATATAG
>JABUQX010139998.1:2500-14798 GCA_015478945.1 Trachelipus rathkii
ACTAAAGTTTACTTTGCAAATAAATTTAGCGAACATCCACCGGCCAGCGAAAAGTCGCAGGCGCAAAGGCGTATAGGCGCATAGGCGCTAGACGCATTGATGTTTCAAAAATTATAGGCGCATAGACGCTAGGCACACTGGGTCCGGCGGCATAGGCGCATAGGCGCAGGCGCACTCAAAAAATTTATAGGCGCGCCCAGCTCTGTAAAATATACGTACATTTATTCACTGAACATAAGACAACTGTACCTGATATCTCACAGTCATTCAAAATTTTACACTCCTCATGCGAAGCTCAAAAACTAAAAATAGCTGAGGCTTATTACATAAAACATCTAAAACCAGACATTAACATAAAGTTCAACGTATTGTCACTTAAATTAAATATAATATGAAATGCTAAAATCTAAAATCTAATTTGTAATTTTAATTTTTTTAAATCTTGTGTTAAAATAATTCATTCAATTGTTAGAATCGAAACTCTGAAGATGTCCGAGGTTTACGGACGAAACCGGTCAGAAACTAAATATGCCTCATACTTTCTTGGCAAATAATTTTCTAGAGTAGTGATTAAGAAAATCAAATGAAATCAAATATTAGGGGTCGGGAGGATCAAATCCGGCATAAAACAAAATGATCTCAGTTAAATAATAATGTAATAATAATAATAATAATAATAATAATAATAATAATGGTGTAAATAATGGTCAGATCAGTCTCAGATCAGGATCCTCCTCTATACATGAACATTTAAGCGCTTTCTTAAATTGATCATGCTGATCCTGAAATGATACTAAAACTTCGTAACAAGAACCAATTTTGTGTGACAACCAAGGTTTTAATAATACCTGACAAGCAAAATATAAAACAAAACATTTATTTCAAATTTAATACAAAGGGAATATTATTAAAAATGTTTTACAAAAATACTATATACATATATATATATATATATATATATATATATATATATATATATATATATATATATATATATATAATATATATATGTATATATATGTATAGCAATAATATATATTTATGTATGTATATGCTCTTATATATGTGTATATGCTATGTATATATATATATTAGGGGATGTAGATATTGGTATTGGTAATGGTATTGGTCAAAATGTGTCAATACTGTTCAGTCCTTATAATGTTTAAAAAAAAGGGCAAAGTAACAATATGTTAATGCTCTTGAAACTTCCGTTCGAGAAGTTTATAAAATATAAATAATATACATAAAAAATTTATAATATAACCAATTAATAGGAAGTATTGTATTGGTATTGGTATTTGCTGAAATTCCAGTATTGGTATTGGTATTGGTATTGGTATTGGTATTGGTATTGGTATTTGTATTGGCCAACGATTCAGTTCTGGCACATCACTAATATATATATATATATATATATATATATATATATATATATATATATATATATATATATATATATATATATATATATATATATATATATATATATATATATATATATATATATATATATTTCACAAAATCTGTGTGTGTGTGTGTGTGTGTGTGTGTGTGTGTGTGTGTGTGTGTGTGTGTGTACCTTTTTTTAAAGTAAAAAAGTGAAACAAAATACACCAATGCATTCATTAAATATCAACCAAAGTGAAACAAAATATACCAATGCAAGTATTAAACAAAAACTGAGTTTACAAGAAGATTTAAATTTTTAAATAACGTTGCCAAAATTTCAATTCCTTCTCTTATGCTGCGTTTTATTTTCTCTAAGCAAGAAGCAGCAGTAGTCACCCATCATGTTAGGTTATACTCTTCCTTGATATCGGTGTTCCATTGCCATGATGTCTTGATGGAATCTTTTTCCATTATCATGATGTCTTGATGGAATCTCTTTCCATTGTCATGATGTCTTGACGGAATTTTTTTTCCATTGTCATGATGTCTTGATGGAATCTCTTTCCATTGTCATGATGTATTGATGTAATCTTCTTCCATTGCCATGATGTCTTGATGGAATCTTTTTCCATTGTCATGATGTCTTGATGGAATCTTTTTCCATTGTCATGATGTCTTGACGGAATCCTTTTCCATTGTCATGATGTCTTGACGGAATCTTTTTCCATTGTCATGATGTCTTGATGGAATCTCTTTCCATTGTCATGATGTATTGATGTAATCTTTTTCCATTGTCATGATGTCTTGATGGAATCTTTTTCCATTGTCATGATGTCTTGATGGAATCTTTTTCCATTGTCATGATGTCTTGACGGAATCTTTTCCATTGTCATGATGTGTTGACGGAATCTTTTTTCCATTGTCATGATGTCTTGATGGAATCTCTTTCCATTGTCATGATGTATTGATGTAATCTGTATCCATTGTCATGATGTCTTGATGGAATCTTTTTCCATTGTCATGATGTCTTGATGGAATCTTTTTCCATTGTCATGATGTCTTGACGAAATCTTTTTTTCATTGTCATGATGTCTTGATGGAATCTCTTTCCATTGTCATGATGTATTGATGTAATCTTTTTCCATTGTCATGATATCTTGATGGAATCTTTTCCATTGTCATGATGTCTTGATGGAATCTTTTTCCATTGTCATGCTGTCTTGACGGAATCTTTTTCCATTGTCATGATGTCTTGACGGAATCTTTTTCCATTGTCATGATGTCTTGATGGAATCTCTTTCCATTGTCATGATGTATTGATGTAATCTTTTTCCATTGTCATGATGTCTTGAAGGAATCTTTTTCCATTGTCATGATGTCTTGACGATATATATTTCCATTTTCATGATGTCTTGATGGAATCTTTTTCCATTGTCATGATTGTCTTGACGGAATCTTTTTTCCATTGTCATGATGTATTGACGGAATCTTTTTTCCTTTGTCATGATATCTTGATGGAATCTCTTTCCATTGTCATGATGTCTTGATGTAATCTTTTTCCTTTGTCATGATGTCTTGATGTAATCTTTTTCCATTGTCATGATGTCTTGATGGAATCTTTTTCCATTGTCATGATGTCTTGACGGAATCTTTTTCCATTTTCATGATGTCTTGATGGAATCTCTTTCCATTGTCATGATGTATTGATGTAATCTTTTTCCATTTTCATGATGTCTTGATAGATTCTAAGCAAGAAGCAGCAGTAGTCACCCATCATGTTAGGTTATACTCTTCCTTGATATCGGTGTTCCATTGCCATGATGTCTTGATGGAATCTTTTTCCATTATCATGATGTCTTGATGGAATCTCTTTCCATTGTCATGATGTCTTGACGGAATTTTTTTTCCATTGTCATGATGTCTTGATGGAATCTCTTTCCATTGTCATGATGTATTGATGTAATCTTCTTCCATTGCCATGATGTCTTGATGGAATCTTTTTCCATTGTCATGATGTCTTGATGGAATCTTTTTCCATTGTCATGATGTCTTGACGGAATCCTTTTCCATTGTCATGATGTCTTGACGGAATCTTTTTCCATTGTCATGATGTCTTGATGGAATCTCTTTCCATTGTCATGATGTATTGATGTAATCTTTTTGCATTTTCATGATGTCTTGATAGATTCTTTTTCCATTGTCATGATGTCTTGACGGAATATATTTCCATTTTCATGATGTCTTGATAGAATCTTTTTCCATTGTCATGATGTCTTGCTGGATATCCATTGTCATGGGCATAATGTGATGGAATCTCTTTCCATTGTCATGATGTCTTGATGTAATCTTTTTCCATTGTCATGATGTCTTGACGGAATCTTTTTCCATTGTCATGATGTCTTGACGGAATCTTTTTCCATTGTAATGATGTCTTGACGGAATCTTTTTCCCTGTTTATCACTAACAGCTCCCAAGTTATGGGGAAAGAAATCGAAATTTGAATGCAGGAAGTGAATTTTTTGTGACATCCTTCATCCAAGCTTCTGATATCTGTCCAAGAGTTTTCTTGCCACCTCTTCGTAATTTTCAGCTCTATTGTTACCTAGAAATTCCAATACCACTGATTTAAATGACCTCCAAGCAGATAGTTCCAAAGTAGTTAACCCTTTCTTAAACGTTTCATCTTTCAAGAGTTTTCTGATCTCTTTCAATTTTGACTCACTTAAAGCAGGGAACTGAGTCCTGAGATATGCAAAGGCATCTTCATTTTTATCCATTTCGTTCACAAAGATTTTCATTAAGCCTCATTTCACATGTAAAAGGGGAAGAAATATCATCCTTGAGTCAACTAAAGTTTAATACGTAACATTTTCAAGTCCTGGAAAGTAGTTACTTTTTTTGCCCGCTCTTTCTGTATATAGTGCTTGTTTGTTGCTCTACTGTCAAATAGGCAAAGAAAACATCAGTATTTGGTGGATCTACCCTGAAGTCCCATTGGCACACCTGCAATATCAAATCTCCTCAGAGTTTCCAACCATATCGTTTATACTGTAATGCATTAATTAAAACTGACATAATGTCACATGGTTCCTTCATATCTACTGAGTATGCTACTATTAATGAAGGTCTGGCATTACCATTATGAAGCAATACTGCTCTCATACTTGTCTTTGAGGAGTCTATATAAAGTCTCCATACCTCTGTAACATGCTTGAAACCAAATTCAGCCATCAAACCGTCAATATTTTAACACACATATACCGAGCGCTACATGGTGAAGTAATTTGAAAATCGCTCATCTCTTTGTTCATATATACTGAAAATCTAGTGAATGTTCCAACAAATTTTACTGCTATATCCTAGATTCTAAGAGTTCAGCTTGCTCTAAATGCTCTTGATCTAAATCTCTTACTAGATCGTCAAGCTCTCTTTGTTAAATGAAATGGGGTGTCTTCTCACGAAATGGAACGAAGGACGTGTCAAATGATGTTGAGACTTCAACTCCCTCAACCGTTTCCTCTTCAAGGATATTGAATTCTTCCAAGTCCATTGGTAGCTTAGGTACTGGAAGTCCAGGTCTATGTAGTACTGGCCGCATTGCAGATGGAAGAGTAGGCTAAACTATATTTGATTTTGTTTGATTTGGAAGTTCTTTTACCTTTGTGAGGCAGAAATTGCAGTCTTCTAAGTGGATAGAAGGCTCGCACCAAGCCATAGGTACAACAAATTTCAAGCTGCGTGAGTTTTCTCCATTTATCCACTTAATCAAACTGGTGTAGCAAGTTGTACAATGTATATGGGGAGCACAATCTTTGTCTTGGTATCTATACTATCTAATGTGATAACATCCAAAATAAGAGTAATGTGCTTTCTTAACTGTGGTTGTTAAAGACCGCCGACAATATTTTACAGTGAATTCAGTACACACCACACATACAAAAACACACACACACACCTACACACACACACACACACACACATATATATATATATATATATATATATATATATATATATATATATATATATATATATATATATATATATATATGTATATATATATATATATATATATATATATATATATATATATATATATATATATATATATATATATATATATATATATATATATATATATATATATATATATATATATATATATATATATCCTACCTCTTTCTATTTTTGTTTTTATTTATATATATATATATATATATATATATACTATCTCTTTACAGATATATATATATATATATATATATATATATATATATATATATAGTATGTTAGCATCCGGACCGATAACAGCGATTTCTCGAAAACTATTAGAGCTATCGGTTTAAAACTTGGTAATATGTTCTATTGATGTGTTTAGCTCGTTACAGGCGAGTTTTCAGGTCTCTAGGATGAATATAGGGGGTACCTCTCCCCGAGAGCGTAGCTGAAATAATGGGGTTACGCCATTGTTGCAGCTTCCGAGCGAGTGAGATTAGGCCTAAATCGAATTCAAGCCAATCGCCCAGGTGTTCGATGCGCGTGAGCTCCGGCTCACCCTCTTGGTCAGCTATATATCTACAATGGTTAGAGTTATCATATCAGGTTAAAATTTGGAGGAGGATTATATGGTGACATAACCTCATCGTAGACGATGTTACGTCCCCGTGGGTCCCTCGAAGGGGGGTCCCACCCCGCTAAAAATCGACATGTTCGTAGAAGGTTGAAATTTGGTGAGAGGCTTCAGAGTTGAATTTCTAGAAAAAGTTGGTATCGGAATCTGAGGAGTTGACATCGGCACCGGTGCTGGAGCCGGTGCTGTGCTGAGTTAATAAACATTCTTATAACGACAATGTTGCTGTCCTTATGTATGTTATCGAACCCATGGATCTCGAATATGACGGTTATAAGTCCGTATGGGGTGTCTAGGACCCCCATTGAGAGGGGTCCCGAAAAAAGCAGAGAGTGCAAAACAGAGGTCGAGAAGGAAGAAGGAAGAAGGATGAAGGTAGAATGGGGAGGGGAAAAATGGAAGGTCGACTCAGAGGAGTAGGAGTTGACAGCTGCACCGGTGCTGACTACGGTGCGGTGCCGAGTTGTTAAATTTTTTTTTGTAATAAAACAATATTGTTGTCTTTATATGTTATTGGGCCTGTAGATTTCGAAAATAACGGTTTCAGAACCATCAAGAAAAAAAAAGAAATAAATAAATAAAAAAAATTTCTTATTCTTTTTATGCTTACAACTTACAAATTTAAGTTTTTACATACCCTAAAGCAGTAAATCAGTAAATCAGTAAATCAAACAGCCCTCATCACCCCTTCTGTGATCTATTGATCATGTCATATTTTTACTAAAATTGTAACGTTTTACATACCCTAAAGCAGTAAATCAGTAAATCAAACTACCTTCCATTATTGGCGATCTATTGATCTATTGATCTATTGATTAAGTCAAATTTTTACCTAAAATTGTCATGTTTACATACCTAAATCAGTAAATCAATCAACCACCATCCAACCACCCTGCTGTCCATACGTGATCTATTGATCTATTGATCTATTGATTCAAGTCATATTTTTTAGTAAAATTGTCATGTTTTACATACACCAAAGCAGTAAATCAGTAAATCAGTAAATCAGACCACCATCCAACCACCCTCCTGTCCATCCATGATCTATTGATCTATTGATCTATTGATCTATTGATTCAAATCGTATTTTTTAGTAAAATTGTGTTTTACATACCCTAAATCAAATCAGTAATCATTACATCCCTACCATCATACCATCACCCCCATCCCTGATCTATCGATCTGACAGTCTACTGATTCAAGTCACATTTCAGTATCATTTTGAATAAACATAACATAAAAACAAATTCTTTATACATTGATCAACGAATATACATGCTAACGTAACAAGTTTCCATATTAATAAAGCCAACATAACATCATCAGGTCTAGACCATAATGTACAACAACAAACCTTCACATAAACGTAATAACGTTCAACAAAGTACCATACTTGCCAATAGTAAATAACTAACATAGCATACAAAAACGTAACTAATCACACTTTGTCAAGCATATCTCACAACATAATTAATTTTATACTAACATGGTAATATTTAACAAACTTTTATCATAATGGTTAATTCTCATACTGATCAACGAATATACTCTGACGTAATAAAGTTTCACCATAATAAAGCTAACATAGCATAACATGAACTAAGAAAATGTACAACGACAAACCTAGCACAACTTACACACGAATGACTATTACTTTATTAACAAAGTTTCACACTTAGCACCAGTAAAGTAACTAACATTGCATGCAAAACCGTAACCTATTATATAATTTATTTCGCTATATCTAACATATTAACGCTAATCTTACATTGACACAGAAACATTTATCAAAATGTAATCATAACCTTGTCCGATTATCCTACAGACCAACGAAGAACACATGCTAAAGTAACAAAGTTTTTACATTATCATAGTAATATTTAACAAAAATTTATCATAACCTTACCTAAATATCATAATCCCAACAAATAATTGCAAACATAACAAAGTTTTATCCAAACATAACATAAGAAATAACAAAGTTTTATCCAAACTTTCATATAAATAAGTTCTTTAAATAAATATCATGTAAAATCTAATAGTTAAAGCAGTAAATCAATAATCAGTAAATCAAACCACCCATCCCCTTCCCCCCCTACCCACCAGTCCATGACCTTTTGATCTATTGATCTATTGATTTCAGTCATATTTCGAGTATATTCGGATCTTATAGAACAAAAAATAAGTTCTTTATATACTTAATAACGAATATATGCTAACGTAACATTGTTTTCACATTAATAAAGCTAACTAACATTGCCAAAACCAAATATGCACAATGACAAACTCTAACACACCTTACGCACGAATAAACTACTAACATAAACAAAGTTCCATACTTAACAACAGTAAAGTACCTATCACAGCTTACAAAACGTAACCTATTCACACTTTTTCAAGCATATCTCTAACATATCAATATTTATTTCATTACTTTATTTTTAACTTTTTTTGTTTTTGAGTATCATTTCGGATAAACATAGCACAAAAATGAGTTCTTTTTATACTAACCAGTGAATATACGCAAACATAACAATGTTTTCACATTAATAAAGCTAAAATAGCATCATTTGAACTAAGAAAATAATGTACAACGACAAACCTAACACAACTTGCGCACAGAATAAACTGTTAACATTAACAAGCTACGCAAAGCAGAGTAAGTAACCAACGTACGCCATAAAACGTAACCTATTTACTTTTTCCAAGCATATCTAACATATTAACATTAATTACATTTAACGTAACTATTTAGCAAAAATGTATCATAACCTTGCTCTAATTATCCTTACAGACCAACGAATAGCATGGCTTATAACAAAGTTTTTATCAAACATAACATATAAAAATAAGTTCTTTGAATAAATATCATAGTAAATTGTAATAGTTTACTGATTTTTAAAGCAGTAAATCAGTAATCAGTAAATATGTAACTCCCTCCATGACCTTTAGATCTATTGATCTATTGATTCATGTCACATTTCAGTATCATTTCGAATAAACATAACACAAAAAATAAGTTCTTTATATACCTTCCAGAATATATGCTAACGTAACCTTGTTTTCACATTAATAAACTTTTCTAACATACCTGAACTAAGAATATAATGTACGACGACAAACCTAAGTACCTAACACTTCGTACAAAACGTAACCTATTCCCTCGTTTTCAAGCATATCTACATATGTGTTAATTTTACATTAACATATTTACATTTAACAAAGAATTTAGCATAACTATACAATCATCATGCTGACAACAAATATAATGCTAACGTACCGAAATTTTTACATCATCTTCGTAATATTTTAACAAAAATTCATCATAACATCACGTCTAAATATCATAATCCCCAACGAATAATTGCAAACATAACAAAGTTTTAACCAAACAACATAAAAATAACAAAATTTATCCTGACATAACATAAAAATAAGCTCTTTGAATAAATTATCACACTAATGCGTAATAGTTTACTGATTTTAGAGCTGTAAATCAGAAAATCAGTAAGTCAAACCGCCCATCAGCAGTCAAGCCAATGATCTATTGACTCTTGAACTTCAAGTCTGTCTTTCAGTATCATTTTTGGATAAACATAACATAAACATAAGTTCTTTATATATGACCTACGAATATGTACTTTAAACAAGTTTTAGTAATATTTATATCTTAAACACAGACACCAGTTTATAATGTACAAATACCAAACCTAACACTTACTCTTATTCTGAATATCCACTAACATCTTAAATTCTAACATAAAGAGTAAAGTAACTAACAGACTACTACAATATAATCTATTTCCCACTTTCCTGCATATCAGCAACAGGTAAAGCCGTTATCTAACAAAATCCTTTAACAAAGTGACCAATCTATCAAGATACCCAGCATCTTGAACTATGAATTGACTATCTTTGTCAAAGGGTGATGCTCTGTTTGATATGCTTATGTTTGAACTACCTGGATGACGTATACATTAGCAATATTCTCGAGCAAACCTAACATTATCCTGCAAAACCTTAGGCTCGTTTCTAACCTATCATCGTCAGTTAACACACAGTAATATCTTACCAAAACTAATCATTTCTCTAACAAATCTGTGTTAATTTCACACTGTCATAGTAATATTTAGCAAAACTTGTACCTAACTTACGAATAAACAGTTTTATTAACCAAAGTATCTAAAGCAGCATCTCACTCCGTAGAGAAGAAACCCAAGGGATGCTTGCTGAAAGTGTGAGATCCTGAGATAAGGGATCACCAGGGGTGTAAGCGGGTTTTGGTTTAGTATATATGATAGTTCAAGATGCTGGTATCTTTGATAGATTGGTCACTTTCTTAAGGGATTTTGTTAGATAATACTGGCTTTACCTGTTTAGTGATATGCAGAAAGTGGGAACATCAGTTGCTGTATGTATATTCCTTCTTTTACCTTTGATAAGTAAGGAAATTTTCAGGATGTTAGTGGATTATTCATAGGTATGTTAGGTTGCATTTGTACATTATATTCTTTAGTGGAGGTGTTATGAAAATGCTTTATTGATGCTGAAACTTTGTTGCTTAACATATGTTCGTAGGTCGGTATATAAGAACTTAGTTTTTATGTATGTTTATCCAAAATGATACTCGAAATATGACTTGAAACAATAGTTCAATAGATCATAGGCAGATGGGTGGGTAGGGGACTGCTGGGATGGGTGGTTTGACTTACTGATTTACTGATTTACAGCTTTAAAATCAGTAGATTATTACGCATTAGTGTGATATTTAACAAGAACTTATTTTTATCTTATGTCAGGATAAAATTTTAATTTTTTTTAGGTAAATTTGGATTTAAACTTTGTTAGGTTGCAATTATTCGTAGAGGATGATGTTGGCGATATTATGACCGAATTTACTGTTTAAATGTGCAGTGATGTAAAAAATTTGTTACGTTAGCATTATATTCGTTGTTAGTATGATGATTAGACTGGGTTAGGCTAAATTTACTTACTTATTTACTGATTTACAGCTTTAAAATCAGTAGATTATTACGCATTAGTGTGATAATTTATTCAAAGAACTTATTTTTATGTTATGTCAGGATAAAATTTTGTTATTTTTATGTTATGTTCGGTTAAAACTTTATTTAGTTTGCAAACCTTCAGTGAGGATTGCCTGATATTTAGACGATCTTATTGTTTTGTCAAACTCTTACGAAGTTGTTAAATTTATTGCGTTAACATTATATTCACGTTGTCAGTATGATGATTAGACAGGGTTATGCTAAATTTTTGTTAAATATTACGATGTTAATGTAAAATTAACATTGATATGTTAGAGATATGCTTGAAAAAGTGTAAACAGGTTACGTTTTGTACGAAGTATTAGGTACTTTACTGTTGTTAAGTGCGGGAGTTTATGTTAATGTTAGTAGTTTATTCGTACGTATGGTGTATTCTGGTTTGTCGTTGCCTGCTATATTATTATTTTCCAAATAAAAGTTAAACTTTATTAATATAAAAATGTCTTTGTTGTTCTTATATATTCCGATGGTTAGTATATAAAAAATTTGTTGTTATGTTTATTCAGAAATGTTTCAGTTAGTACTATGCAGTCAATTATGATATGATCAGGTCATAATGGAGGAGAAATTGCTGGAGGAAGGGCTGATGGTTTGATTTACTGATTTCTGATTTATGCTTTAAAATCAGTCAACTATTACAATTTACTATGATATTTTATTCAAGAACTATTTTTATGTTATTTAGATAAGCTTTTTATGTTTATAAGTAGTGTTGGTCTGTATAAATAAATCAAACTTAGGTTTTTGATACATTTTAATGTGTACTTGTGTCAATGTAAAATTAATGTTAATATAAGACTATCAACTTGGAAAAAGTATGAATGAGTTAGTTGTGCTAATGTTGATTACTTTACTGGTGTTAAGTGTGGAACTTTGTTAATGTTTACAGTTTATTCATTCAGTTATTATTGGGTTTATCGTTGTATATTATTTTCTTAGTTTATATGATCTTTATGTTAGCTTTATTAATGTGAAAACATTGGGCTTGTTAGCGTATATTCTTGGTTATTGATAGAGGTGTGGCTGAGCATCAAAAATGCATCCATATGCGGATATGTCATCAATTTTCACTATCCGCATCCGCAGCCTCATCGCATAAATTTTTGGCGGATAGCGGATAGTATTGTCATGGAATTATTCAGAAAAACATTAATATTACTGTTTCCATATATATATATATGTATATATATATATATATATATATATATAT
>JABUQX010139999.1:2500-5000 GCA_015478945.1 Trachelipus rathkii
TCCTTCTTTCTTCCACCACCTTCAAGTCCCTTCCATCCACCATTCCACTCTACCTGATCCATTTCCTTCATCCACTTGCATGTCCTAAATATTTAAGCTCAGACACTTGTTCCAGTTGCTCCACCATCTAACATAATTTCCTCGTGGACTCCCCCTCACTCTTCACCATATATACTCTGTATCTACATTTTACTTTCAGCCCTTCTTTTACACCCTGCCAAACCCTCTACCAATCCCTCAAGAGCCCATTTCAGGATTCATACACCTGAAACTATATCATCCATATACACACCCTAATAGTAGCGCACCCTCCACTCTTTTCCATTCTCTTTCATTATATACCTTTTCCTGCCACCTACCTTTAAATTCTTTCCTTAAGCCCATCCATATACAAAATTGGAATAAACAAGGGCCACTTAACCTTTGCTGCCTCACTCACTTCAATTAATTTTAAACCAATCACTTTCAATTTCATTTATTCTTACACGCTTCGCTATCGTCATTTTTCTTTTATTCCATTCAGAGAACCTATCCCCTTAGCCTGCCATATCGCTAACAACGTACAGAGCTTCCCTATTAATCTTATCATTCACCTGTTTGCCAATACATAAAACCACAAATATGATTTGTTCTTCTTCTCTCTCTCCTTTTCTCAATCATTTGTTCCAGTATAAATTGGTTTCCCATCCCTCTACCACTTCCATTCATCTTGTTTCACCAATCAGTCCCTCAGTCACTCGACATACTCTTTCAACCAAAATATAACCTTTATACATCTTCTAACACTCAATAAAACTAATTCCCCTATAATACTCCTACGGTTCTCCTTATCCCCCCTTACCCTTATATAAGGGTACTATTGCTACTCTTCTCCAATCCCCTCAGAAACTATGCTCTCCCATAAAAGCTTTTCTGCACAACTTCCAAATCCAGTCCATCATCTCGTCTCCATTCTTGATCTTGATCATTTCACTTGTAATTCCATCTATGGCCTATAGATTTACCATTTCACCTACCCACATTACCTCCACCTTCCTAATTACCTACAAAAATAACTATTTCTTTTTTTGCCATCAATTCCTCTTCCATTACCTCCAATATTCCATTCCCTGTCCACATCCATATCCAGTTGTTCCATCCCTTCATTATTCTATACAGACTCCTTATTCTCATTCTTTCGCGTTTCCTTCCAAAAGAGCTTCCTATTCCCTTGTAAGTCCCATTCATCCCTCCTTCCATTTGGTTATTAACCTCATTTTCCTCCTACATGCAACTTTTTAGTTTTCCTTTTTTTCTCCTTATATAATTCCAAACGCCTCTCTTTTGTATTTATCATTATTATTTTATTGATCAACCACGCCACTTTTTTTTTACTTTAACCCCTCTTGCACCACTTCTTCACGTTCCACCACTCGCTGTTAACGTTCTTGCTTCCTGCTTTGGCACATCCAAACATGCTTACTTGCTGCTATTGGCCTTCCTTCATTTGTGTCCAGATTTGTTCAGTTTCATCTTGTTCACATTCAACTGATTCATTTGCAAGCTCTCTTAAATACTTTTCCTCATTACCTTGTTCACTTAATTTCTATCCAAGCCCCCACTAACTTAGTCTTACATAAAACAACATATTGATCCAATAATCCAATCCTAACCCCCTCACTGATTTAACATCCATCACATACTTCAACATCTTTTTCACCAACACAAAATCAATCACTTCTCATAGAACCATCTCTACCTTTGTCAACTCCTAGTATACTTATACTTGTGTTTGAAAGTACTTACCCACACCTTCTCTCCTCACAAAATCAATCCACCTTCCACCATTATCATTTTCTTTCCCGTTATACCGTCCTTTTTATTATAGCACGAAATCATTTAAGGTTGCTTACATCACAAATCAATCTAGGCTCCACCATCCATTTATCCATTCCATCCACCCCTCCATCCACCCACCCTTCCATTCCATTCCAAAATCCACCATAACTCCTGTTACCACAGATCCATTCCCATCCAATCCACGACTCCTTTTCTCAACTCATTTCCCTTCCACTTCCAACACACACTACATTTCACACCACATCACTCATCTTTACCACTTCCTTTAATCTTTGTTTCAATCACAGCGAACAATTCAAATTTACTCTTTCAATTTCTAAATACATCCATCACCTCTCCTCTTCTCCTCTTCTCCTCTCATCATGTTCCTCCCATTTCCATGTACCCATACGGTTACACATTTTCGCTGGAAGATTGAAGGTCCTTACGGTGATAACGCCCTCCTCCGGGGCTTGCATATGAATTCTTGGCGGGAGATAGAGTGATTAGTGGGTAGCCAATAACTCTCCATTTTGGTCGCTTTCTGCGACGCGCAGAACATACGTTGTAGGATTTTTTCTTTCCACACAACAGGGATATAAAGGTATTGTCTGTGGGGTGAGTGTTTTGTAAGAAGGAGTGCGGATATTAACGCAAAGCGAACCATTGGGCACTGGAATTT